>ML782345.1:515854-563860 GCA_009831015.1 Picea engelmannii | reverse complement strand
ATGTCCACTCTTGAAGAAATTCCAAATGTAAATAATTTCAATTTAAGGCTAACTAATCAATAAAATCCTTGTAAATTGAGCAATACAATTATCAAAGCATAAGTAATACTAGTTGAATATAACCCATCTAGTTTCAATGAATTATAAATTACATCAAAAGAAGGATGAACAAAATGTGTTCATGTATATGATTATCACTAATATAGAAATGGAACTCGTTGATCGTATCACAATTATCATGATGACAATATTCAGAATGTATCTCTTTTTGGCCAACAAATGTGTAAGTTCTCTACAAAATCAGCCAATTGAAGAATTTATTCCCTATGGAAAAACCTCATGAGGTTGTTTGAATTACTGACCTTTACAACTAACTCTGTTTGAGTGTTTGGTGTATCATAAATTTGATCTTGCAATGTCTTCAAAACAAAATTATGTCAAATGAATTTTCTCCTCTAGAAAATCAATCCTTTTAGAGAGAGCACTTGAAATTACTGACCTTTACAACTAACTCTATGTGAGTGTTTGGTGTATCATAAATTTGATCTTGCAATGTCTTCAAAACAAAATTATGTCAAATGAATTTTCTCCTCTAGAAAATCAATCCTTTTAGAGAGAGCACTTGAAATTACCGACCTTTACAACTAACTCTGTGTGAGTGTTTGGTGTATCATAAATTTGATCTTGCAATGTCTTCAAAACAAAATTATGTCAAATGAATTTTATCCTCTAGAAAATCAATCCTTTTAGAGAGAGCACTTGAAGAGGTGTTGGAATCCCTACATATTTTCAACCTTTTAAAGCATCAAATAATAAATTATGTAGCTGCCTACCTAGGGTCATACGATTATTGTTCTTCATAAGCAATTTTTGAAACTACAAATGTGATCTTTCGGTTATTCCTAGTGTTTTCGTTTTCATGCTTCGTTCATGACTGAAAGCATGAATGAAGCATTAAAACCTATGATTGTATTACCTCTTTATTAAAATCTTATGAAAGGCAGATGGCTCTACATTTTTTGTTAATAAAGATTTTTGTTTCCTACTATGAAGCTCATCTTCTTTATTGACTCCTCAAATGTGAAGCATGCTTTGGGTTGTTATTTGAATCACCAAGGATCCATTTAATTTAAGCCATGATATATATTTTGTAGCTCTTGGTCATGCCTATCCTTGTCACTACATTTTGGTTTACAAAAATTTTCCTCTCCTGAACTTTAGAAACCAAACCCACCTTGTTGCGTAATGATAAAGTTTTAATGAACCTGGTCATGCCCTGTACCCTGTGGGAGGTGGCAGTCCGACAATGATAAGCCCATCACTTTGAGCTAAGTCTCAGGTTTCGCATGTACTCCTTGCATTCATTTTACAAAATGCCTATCATTTGGTATTGAGGAACCTTTGTTCATACGCGCTAGGGTATTGATGAGTTTTGGGTCTGAAATATCGCTCTGGTCTTCTCCTATAAACCTTCCATACTCACTGTGTTTTATTGTTTGCCTTTCAAATCCCCATGGCCCCAATCGTCAAGATTGAACCCAATGGCTCGCAAACCCTTCTCCTATGTGATGATGCAAGGGAGGATCTTGAGGGTCAAGGTTGGCTTGTTTTTCTTGAGAAATTCCAGGGTTTTAACTTGCGAAACGCTCAGGAATTCGCCCTTTATGGATGTCGATCCAAGGTAGGAGACATTCAGGTCGAGGTCACAGAGGAATTTTTAGGTCAAGCAATAGGTCTTCCATTGAGCGGGCATAAATGGTTTAAAAATGCCAAGGTCGAGGAGGTTCCATGGAGCCTGTTCTTCACATCTAGGAAAATCAACTGTTGTGATAAAGGTATGCATGTGTCCTTGTTGAAAACCCGGTGGCATGGTTTGCTAGCAATCCTAAGACAATTCATGACATGCGAGGGTCGCTTTGGTTTTGTTTTCCTATATCACATACGTTTGTTGATGAATTTCATCGAGTTTCAGTTAAATATGCCCTATTACCTGTGGAGAATCCTGTATAAAATGGAGAAAAGGTATAAGAGACAACATTTGAATTCCATCATGTTTCACCATGATTTGATAAAGATATTGTTGGTACATCAATTGAAGTTACAAAATGATGATTGGAACGCCTTCCTAACCCGAAATGGTTTCGTCAACTCCAACACTATAGAGGTTGGAAAACCCATGATAGAGGAAACCATAGTCCCTGCCAGAGCGGTTCTTTCATCTACAGAGGCTTGTGTTACGGCCACCCTCAGTGACCCTATACCCGACCAAAAAGATGCTGAGCAGAGCCATGAACAACACGCCCGTCCTAACGCCTTTGCTAAGAATTCAAACAGGCCTATGTGAAAACCATATAAAGGTGACATCGATTTAGGGTTTCAAAATAAAAGGGCAAGTAGGTTAATCTCAAGGAAACTATGAAATAAACCAAACTCTCATGTGAGCTCGATCAAAACGATTGAGATCCATGAGAGCTCTGATTCAGAGATCGAGAGATTCTTGGTCGAAGAATACCCTCCTTCCCTCAAACCAGGTCTCGACCAGGCTTACAATTTTGTAGATAATTTGCCACCCTGCCTGAAGCACAATCAAGGATTTCCAGGTATCAAGTTTGATAAGAAACCTATAGGCAACAGTGATGACATTCCGACACACGACCATGGGTATTCTCAAATGGTTGTCACAGATTCACAATGTGAAATTTGTTTGTTCTGGATTGATAAATATTATACAGGCATACCCATTTTACAATCGTAAATCAAAACCCTTACTAATCAGGTCGACTCACTAACGGATGAAAATCATAGGCTAAAGTCCATTGTTCAGAGACAAGGAAAATGTTTGAAAACAACTGGGAACATAATAGTAAAGAATGTCGAGAGTGTAACAGCAGTGGTCAATTATGAGATCCTGTGAATCGAATTGATTTTCCAATTAAAGGTAAAGATTTGTTTTTATCTTAAATTGTGTTACATTCTTGTTCATAGAATAAATTAGATTCCGTTGCTAAAATAAGACTAGCTACAGAATCAGTAGATTCTGTAGCCAGTCTATTCTTATTCGAAATTTGGAAAATATTGGTTAAATGTATATCTGAATTTCTTTATTTCATCTTTTTCTTTCAGGATATCTGGCAATTTATGGTGACCAAATGATATGAAGCATTTTTGGGCTTATTAGCCATATCCGTGGCTCATTTTTTGTGTAAACAAGAACAAACTCTTTTTAGTTTTTAGAGATTTAGTGTGATATGGAGTGGTTATATTCCCCTCTATTTTGTAATCAGTAGATCATTGTGGAGATTTAATCTTATCCCAAAAGATAATACAGTTATCTTTTCTAAACCCTTTAAAAACTCGTATTTTTTGTAATCAAGGCATCTTGGCCTGGGGCTGAAGGTGGACAATTTATTCACAAATTTAGACGGAACATATATTTACATTTCGGCTTTAGCTCTCTGTAAATGTTGTTTTTGTTTATGGTTTGTTTATCCTGATAAATCAATAGCTGTTGATAGCTTTAGTATTCACAATTTATTATGGAATTGGGATAATTTCTTTAAAATATCGTCCACATTTTGATGCTTCAGATATTGAAAAGAGTGATCATTCATTCGACCCAAATGATAAGATTTTTCTTTAATTTTGTTGAATGATTAAAAGCATGTTGTTACAGTTAGATTTATCTTAAATGTAATTGCTTGCAATCACAAATATCACAGTGATTATTTGCATCTCATCGTTCTGTCATTAAAATTCAACAGTCAATATATTGTTTTACATTTATTCCGAACAGTTTAAAGGTTCATTGCAGGTTTATCTCTTGGACAGGCTGGTTGGACATTCTATAATCATATAGATGTTTGGATGCATGTCGATTAACTCATTAATAGGTTATTTTATTTCTTTTTGTCATTTGTTTGTCTTCAAAACTCTAATATATGGTCTGGCTCTGACCGTCCACATACTTTTGTTTCATAGTATATTTTTCTATTTAATTTTAGATTAATAAAGAGAAAACAAAAAAAATCTTATGTTCTTTCTTTATCTGCTTTTGTTAAAGCATCCATCTTCACATTGATTTTCATGAGTTTGGATTAAAACTTGCAACTTGTATATCATGCACATAAATAAGATAGGCAGATCTGATGTTTAAATATTATCTACAATAGTTATATATACGTATGTACATATATATATTAAGTGGTTATTTAATAGTTAACTCTTTTATTTCTTTTATTTGTTTCTTCTAGGACTTTTAGATTGGCCAACGGAGCCATTAAACCCGTCAGAACAAGTTATACCAAACGGCTTGGGTTATTTAGACAACCTCGGACTAGACTCATTCTTCCAATTGACGGACGATCATTTTTGTTCGTCAACAAATGGCGCTAGAAGGAGGGCCTGAACACGATTGATGGCACGTGGAGGTCACAAGACTCCTCCCCCACACACCCACTCCCCTATAGTAACAAGAAGTCGTTCTGACGACAACGTTACTTCTTAAACAACAACCACCTCAAACAAAAATCCACAGATTACCGTTGAGCCAGTAACACCAAACCCTCCAAGGTACGATGTATAAGAAATTGTTCGTCAATCACTTCTCAGGAAACACGGTGGTTTGGCCCATATCAGACAACCAGATCGGCCACTGAATCAACCGTTAGATTTCTATGATATCATAGAACAACTTGAAGGCATTGATCTTCTCCTAAATCCTACGGATCCAGATCGCATCCTCACTTCTGTAGTCGAAGGATCTGGTATCCCACCTTCGCCACCTCCTTCATCCCCTTCCTCTTCGGGAGAAGAATCATCTGACGAAGGTAGTTCTTCATCTCAGCCTCCAACACCACCTACACCCATGGAAAATCCAAACAATCCTGCTAGGCCCTAGCTTGATCAAGATGTTGGGCCATACTTAGACCCCAACATCTTTTGCCTAAACATCCGGAGAAATGGCTCCCTAAATTCAATCCAGGTTCTAAGAAAATCGTTGAGGATCACATAAAAAAATTCATGCTAGCCATTAGACTCTGAAGCGTAGAACAAAAAGATGTAGTATGTAGAATTTTTTTGTATATGTTCGAAGGCAATGATTCTACGTGGTATTTTTCCCAACAACCCCACACCATTGTATTTTGGGATAAGTTTGAGTCTTGTTTCCTCAAGAAATTCGGAGATGAAAAATCTCTTGAAGTTTTAGTCATGGAACTCTCTAGCTTAAAGACGAACCCTAAGGAAAAAATAAAATATTTTAATCAAAGGTTTCTCACGTTAAAGAATTGAATCCTCGTTGATTCAACGCCTGCTGAAAATCTTATCGTCGCATACTACACCAAAGCTCTACACTAGAATATAGCAATCTGGGTAAAAAGGTCTAAGAAGGAAACGTTATTGGAAGCCTTCGAGGAGGCGAGCCAAATTGAAAAAGATATTCTAAGCCTAAAGGATAATATCAATAATGAGACAGAGATTACCCCATCTTCCAAGAAGAAAATAGAAATTATTCCTAGACCTCTCCAAACCAAAACTCAATCAGAGAGTTCAGATCTGGAAAGTTTACAAAAGGTCGTTCAGAAATTGTCAAATCAAGTCGTAAATTTAAGGATATCAACTGAAGAAGCTTCTTCAAGAAAAGGATCTTACAAACCCTCTTTTAGAAAACCTTTTCCCTCAAACCAGCCCAACTTAAACTCTAAAGGCCTTAACCTAGAAAGCCTACAATATGCTATATAGACAATCCTTGAAGCACATGATAACTTAGTTCCCCCTGAGATTTATGAAGGCATGGTTGAACAAGAAACAGTGGAAGAGGACGAATCCTCTCCCAACATCTTCGGGCATTTTTCGGACAGTATCTTTCAAGCCAATTTTGAAACGATTCATCCTTACAATACCAAAAGCAAAACCCAGAATAAACCCTCTTCTGAAATTGGAACTAATGCACCCCAAAAACAGTTTAAGCAGACTGAAACTAAACAGAATTCAGCAACCACAAGTTTAGAATACGATTTGATTGAAGACCTTAAGAAACTTAGAGCTAATATTTATGTTTATGAATTGTTGAAATTTCCTTTTCTTCTGCAAAAGATGCTTCAGAACATTGCGGAAAACAACAAAAACAACAATCTGAACAACGGGAAACTAGCAGAAATCAGCCCTAAAACACCTCAAAAGATCCCTGCTAAAACAACACTAGAACTCTCGGATAAAAGAGACCTTGTTGTAAAAAGTGTAACAAATGTAGATAAAATAATTCCAGGGACTGCGACTAAAAACCAACAAAGTTCTGTTGTCAATACTCGTAAAAAGGTACCACCTTTTTTGTCGACCTTCGAAATTTTTAATAGGAATGTACATAATTGTATAGTAGATTCTGACGCATCATCAAATGTAATGCCTTGGTCTGTCTGCCAAAAAATCAATGCTGAAGTTCAACCTTCTAGTCTGAAAATTATTCATCTTGATTGAACCAGCTTTAAAGTGATAGGTGAATTAAAAAATGTCCTTATTAGGTTATCCTCTAATCCTAAAGTTCACCAGATTATTGTTATCATTGTCGTTGACATCCATGAAGTATATGGCTTATTTTTAAGCAGGGATTGGTCCGAACAGTTGCATGGCTACTTTGCGACCGACTGGTCCCATTTGTGGCTGCCAGAGAATGGAAATCCTAACAAAATCAAGATCAATCGTGAGTGTTACCTCAAGATCATTGTGACCGATTTAAATGATGCTAATGAACCATTTACTGCTTCCGCTAATTCACCCGAAATGCAAGGAATGAACACCTTTTTCGGTAACTTCATGACGGAAACTTCTATCATTATTAACCCGGAACAATAGTCAGAACTCATGACATGCGCATAGTCGGCAGTTTTCCTAATGTGTCACATACGGCTGATGAGGCTCGCATATGGTCTCTCTACTTCGATGGATCCAAATCTAAAGAAGGAGTTGGTGCAAGATGTGTGCTCATTGACCCAGCAGGTAACAAAACTTTGATTGCTTGCCGATTAGAATTTGAATGCACAAACAACACGGCTGAATACGAGGCACTTCTGCAAGGACTCAGAAAGGCAGTAGATTTGAAAATACAGAATTTAATGGTATTCGGCGATTCAGAAATTATGGTCAAGCAGGTAAGAAATTCCATTCATTGTCTATCGCCACACCTAAAAATTTATCAAGTTGAGGTATGGAATTTAATGCACAAATTTTTCACATTTAACATTAAATCCATTCCAAGATTAAATAATTCTAAGGCGGACTTGTTAGCTAATGTTGCTTCCAAACTTTTTCCCGCAGAAGGCCTTTCTCCAAATGCATTTTTTATCGAGTTGTTGTTCAGACCATCAGTCCCAAACAACATAACTAACTGGAGAGTGTTCGATGATGATCAATAGATCATCAGTTTCCTGCACATGGAAGACACTTTTCGAGGTGTGATTATCGATAAAAGCACCCATGATGAAAACCTCCACAATTTTACGGTAATATTGGACCCAAGGTCTCCCAAAACGACATTAGATCTGGTAAATTCTATCCCAAAATCTTTGGTAAGATTAGAAAAGTTTTATGATTTGCATGACAAATTCAGAAAATCGGTAAATTGTAAAATGAATAGTTCTTCCTTGACCCATGAAAAGGTAAATCTGGGAACTAAAGATAATCCACAATGCATCAATTTGGGAACGGGATGTTCCGAGCAAGAGAAATCAACCTTTATAAAATTGTTCAAAGAATTTAAGGATGTCTTTTCTTGGACATATGATGATCTAAAAACGTTTGAACCTAACATTATACAGCACATCATTCCCATGAAACCCCAGACTCAACCTTTTCAACAGAAGTTAAGAAAGATGCACCCAAAACTTGAACCAACGGTCAAGAAGGAACTAAACAAAATATTGAATGCAAAGATAATTTTCCCAGTAAGGCATACACAGTGGGTTTCTAACCTTATCCCTGTGAGGAAGAAAAGTGGCGAAATTAGACTATGTGTCGATTTCCGAAACTTAAACCGAGCATCTAACAAAGACAACTACCATGTTCCTCCGATGGAACAAATTCTCCAGCAGGTATCCAGTTCTGAAAGATTGTTGCTACTAGACGGTTTTTCAAGGTACAACCAGGTTCTCATGTCTCCTCCAGACTAGCTAAAAACCACTTTCTATACTCCATGGGGTACCTATGCTTATAGAAAGATGCCCTTTGGTCTTGTAAATGTCGGTGCCACTTTCCAGAGAGCGATGGATATCACTTTTTGCGGTCTAATCAATCAATCTGTAGTAGTATGTCTCGATGATGTCATTGTTTTCTCCAAGAATAAGGGAGATCATTTAGCCCATCTGAGATCTGTTTTACAACGATGTTATAAGTACGACATCTCTCTAAATCCTAAAAAATCTTTCTTTGCAGTGGAAAAAGGCAAGTTACTCGGATTCATAGTATCCAATGAAGAGATGATCATTGACCCCAAGAGGACTCAAGTCATTTCAAAACTCCCTCCCCCTTCTTCCAAAAAATCTATGCAATCCTTTCTAGGTCAGATAAATTTTGTCAGAAGGTTCGTTCCGAGTTTCTCGGAAATGGTGAGGCCATTACAAAACTTAATAAAAAAATATGTGCAATACCATTGGGGACCTCAAGAAAGTCAAGCTTTTGACTCAATAAAAAAATCCATAGTGGAGGCTCCATCCCTAATGAGCCCTAACTTTTCATGAGATTTCACTCTTTACATGTTTGCTTCCGATCGATCTTATGTCGCTATGCTAACCCAAAAGAATGTTGAAAACAACGAAGTTCCCATTGCCTTTATGAACTCAGCATTAGAGGGAGAAGATCTTAATTATCCAGCTGTAGATCAGCAGGCTTATGTTGTTTTTAAAGCGGTAAAACATTTTTTATCATATCTACTGAAATATAGAACTAAAGTCATTGTTCCTTACCCTGTTGTTAGAAATTTGTTAGTACAAAAAGAACTTGGTGAAAAACGGGCAAACTAGGTGACATCCTTACAAGAGTATGACCTCGATATCACCCCGGCACAAATTGTTAGAGGCCAAGGTCTATGTAAATTAGTCGTTGATTCAGTTGAAGAACAATGAAGTCAAACTTATGTGTTAATTGAAGATCAACATAATCAAAGTCAAATCTGTTGTGTACAAAATTCTACAAATCATTGGTATGACGACATTAAGTTTTATCTAACACACGGTTCATCTCCTCGTCACCTTGATCCAAAAAAAAGGAGAGCGTTGAGATTAAAGTCTGCACCTTTCCATCTTGTGAATGGCATATTATTTCGCAAATTTTTTTATGAAATCCTTGTGCGTTGTCTAGCAAGAGATGAAGCAGATAAAGTCTTATCTGAGTTGCATGCAGGAGAAGCTGGTGGGCATTTCGGTGGAGAAACCACTGCCCACAAAGTATTAAGGGTAGGGTATTATTGGCCCATGCTTTTCAAAGATGCCCATACATTATGCCGCAAATGCGTAATCTGTCAAAAGGCTTCTGGACGAGTACAAAAGGCAGCATTCCCGTTGCAACCTGTCTCGGTGGATTTCCCTTTTCAGCAATGGGGTCTTGACATCATTGGCCCAATTAACCCCAACTCCTCGAAGCAGCATAAATACATCATTACAACAACAGACTATTTTACTAGATGGTCCGAGGCTGGACCATTAAAAGTGGTAAACACCAGTCAAGTAATATCTTTCCTCAATTCAAACATCATTACTCGATTCGGTATTCCTGAATGTTTGGTTTTCGATAATGCTTCCTATTTCTCATCCCTCGATATGAGTGTCTTTGCTTTATAAAAAGGGATAAAACTGAAATATTTTGCCAGTTATTACCCCCAAAGAAATGGTTTAGCAGAATCGACAAACAAAAACCTGATCAAGATCATCAAGAGGACAGTTTTCGAAAACCACAAAAACTGGCACAACGCACTTTTCAATGTAATATGGGCTGATAGGGTGACCCTAAAAACCGCTATTGGTAATTCCCCTTCTTTCTTGTTTACGGAAGGGAATCAATTCTTCCTCCGCATGTTCTGCTTCCTTCTCTGCAACTATCCCAGAAAGTTCAGGAAGAAGATTGTCCTCCCTTGGAAAGTCGGATTAATGCTTTGCTGAAGTTAGAAGAGGTAAGAACTCAAGCAAAACAAAAACTGGATCAGCATCAACATATTTTCAAAAGCTGGTTTGATTCAAGTTCTGCCTCGAACAGGAATTTTGAGGTAGGTGATCTTTTCCTCAAGTGGGATAAACCTCATAAGGGGAAAGGCGAACATACCAAGTTCCAAAACTTGTGGTTGGGACCTTTCTTATTTGCCGAAAAGCTAAGTCCTAGTTCTTTCCGCCTGGAGAATTTAGAGGGACAGCCAGACACCTTTCCAGTGAATGGCCAAGCTCTCAAGAGGTATTTCGCCTGACAAATCCTAGATACACCTTTTGTACATATTCTTTTTGTTTTGGTTTGTTTTGGTTTTCCTTTTTATTTTTTTATTTTTGTTTCGGCCTTTTGGGTCAAACATGCTTGTATTACAGTCTAGTTCAAAAGGGAGAACAGAATGCTTCATATTTAAACAACTATCAAGGACTGTCAGAGCATCAACTGCTGTATTTTCTTAAAAAAAAAACATAGACTAGTTAAAGATGGTTTTTGTTGAGAATTGATTTTTTGGTTTCAATTTGCATTTAAGAGAAAACACGACTATCATTAAAAGCTCTTTACGTTCTCCCTACTTTTAAGAAAGCAACTCAAGGATGCCTCCCCGTCCTCGAAAAATTAGTTTAATCAATGAACTATTTTTAGACCATGATGAAGGTTAGCAAGCAAAAATTAAAAGAGCTGGAAAATAACAAATGTGCCAAAGACTGAAATTTTCAGCATCACCCCGCTCTTCTAGATATCTATAAATTATATCAATAATTTTCCCGAGAGTTGTGGGAAGTGTTTTCAAACCCATCGGGATACTAAACAGGTCTGCTGGCAGCAGGTAAATGCACGCATGATGCCAAGACAACTTCGTCGGGGTACTAAACGGGCCCACTAGCAGTGAAGCGATGTCAGGTTAGAGAAAATTCTCAGGTAAAAAAAAATATTTTTTTATCATAAGCATCCTTCATTCTGATTTGAAATTTCTTGGATAGGATAGAGGCGTCAGAGTGGGTTAATTGATATCCTTGTCAAGGCTATAGACACCTGCTGGCAGCAGTGGCCCAACAACATTGGAGCCATTAACTTAAACATCGTGGCTTTCATTTGTGAAGTCTGTCACCAGATTTCATTTTTCAATGAAAGATATCTTAAGCTAGACCATGTAATGATTATCAAAGATGCTCAAATGTCTTTCAGTGGTTCTTTGATTTGAAATCATTCAAACATTTCTAACTTGAACTCACTAGTGATACAGAGATAACTGCTTCTCCCAACAAGTCGCCACTGTTGACAGCCCTACATATTTTCAACCTTTTAAAGCATCAAATAATAAATTATGTAGTTGCCTACCTGGGGTCATACGATTATTGTTCTTCATAAGCAATTTTTGAAACTACAAATGTGATCTTTCGGTTATTTCTAGTGTTTTCATTTTCATGCTTCGTTCATGACTAAAAGCATGAACGAAGCATTAAAACCTATGATTGTATTACCACTTTATTTAAATCTTATGAAAAGCAGATGGCTCCACAGTTTTTGTTAATAAAGATTTTTGTTTCCTGCTATGAAGCTCATCTTCTTTATTGACTCCTCAAATGTGAAGCATGCTTTGGGTTGTTATTTGAATCACCAAGGATATATATTTTGTGGCTCTTGTTCATGCCTATCCTTGTCACTACATTTTGGTTTACAAAAAATTTCCTCTCTTGAACTTTAGAAACCAAACCCACCTTGTTGCATAATGATAAAGTTTTGTTGAACCTGGTCGTGGCCTGTACCCTGTGGGAGGTGGCAGTCTGACAACAATAATCCCATCACTTCGAGATAAGTCTCGGGTTTCGCATGTACTCCTCGCATTCATTTCACAAAACGTATATCATTTGGTATTGAGGAACCTCTGTTCATACGCACTAGGGTATTGATGAGTTTTGGGTCTGAAATATCGCTCTGGTCTTCTCCTAGAAACCTTCCATACTCACTGTGTTTTATTGTCTGCCTTTTGAATCCCCATGGCCCCGGTCATCAGGATTAAACCCAATGGCTCGCAAACCCTGCTCCTGTGTGATGATGCAAGGGAGGATCTTGAGGGTCAAGGCTGGCTTGTTTTTCTTGAGAAATTCCAGGGGTTTAACTTGTGAGCCGCTCAGGAATTTGTCCTTTCTTTTGATGGATGTCGAGCCAAGGTAGGAGACATTCAGGTCAAGGTCACAAAGGAATTTTTAGGTCAAGCAACAGGTCTTCCATTGAGCGGACAGAAATGGTTTAAAAACGTCAAGATCGAGGAGGTTCTGTGGAGCCTGTTCTTCACATCTAGGAAAATCAACTGCTATGATAAAGGTATGTCTATGTCCTTGTTGAAAACCCAGTGGCATACTTTGCTAGCAATCCTAAGACAATTCATGACATGCGAGGGTCGCTTTGGTTTTGTTTTCCTGTATCACATACGTTTGTTAATGAATTTCATCGGGTTTAAGTTAAATATGCCCTATTACCTGTGGAGAAGCCTGTATAAAATGGAAAAAAGGTATAAGAGACAACGTTTGAATTCTAGCCTATTTCACCACGGTTTGATAAAGATATTGTTGGTACATCAATTGAAGTTACAAAATGATGATTGGAACGCCTTCCTAACCCGAAATGGTTTTGTTAACTCCAACACTATAGAGGTTGACAAACCCATGATAGAGGAAACCATAGTCCCTGCCAGAGAGGTTCTTTCATCTACAAAGGCCTGTTTTACGGCCACCCTCAATGAGCCTATACCCGACCAAAAATATGTTGAGCAGAGCCATGAACAACACGCCTGTCCTAACACCTCTGCTAAGAACGCAAACAGGCCTACATGCAAACCATCTAAAGGTGACATTGATTTAGGGTTTAAAAATAAAAGGGCAGGTAGGTTAATCTCAAGGAAGCTACGAAATAAAACAAACTCTCATGTGAGATCGATCAAAACGATCGAGATCCATGAGAGCTCTGATTCAGAGATCGAGAGATTATTGGTCGAAGAAGACCCTCCTTCCCTCAAACCAGGTCTCGACCAGGCTTACAATTTCATAGATAATTTTCCACCTTGCCTGAAGCACAGTCAAGGATTTCCAGATATCAAATTTGATAAGAAACCTATAGGCAACAATGGAGACGTTCCAGCACATGACCGTGGGTATGCTCAAACGGTTGTCACAGATTCACAATGTGAAATTTGTTTGTTCTGGATTGATAAATATTATACAAACATGCCCATTTTACAATCGCAAATCAAAACCCTTACTGATCAAGTCGACTCACTAACGGATGAAAATCATAGGCTAAAGTCCATTGTTCAGAGACAAGGCAAACATTTGAAAATGACTGGGAACATAATAGTAAAGAATGTCGAGAGTGTAACAGCAGTGGTCAATTCTGAGATCCCGTGAATCAAATTGATTTTCTAGTTAAAGGTAAAGATTTGTTTTTATCTTAAATTGTGTTACATTCTTGTTCATAGAAATTCAATAGTCAATATATTGTTTTGCATTTATTCTGAACAGTTTCAAGGTTCATTGCAGGTTTATCTCTTGGACAGACTGGTTGGACATTCTATAATCATACAGATGTTTGGATGCATGCCGATTAACTCATTAATAGGTTAGTTTATTTCTTTTTGTCGTTTGTTTGTCTTTGAAACTCTAATATATGTTATGGCTCTAACCGTCCACATACTTTTGTTTCATAGTATATTTTTCTATTTAATTTTAGATTAATAAAGAGAAAACAAAAAATATTTTATGTGCTTTCTTTATCTACTTTTGTTAAAGCAGCCATCTTCACATTGATTTTCGTGAGTTTGGATTAAAACTTGCAACTTGTATATCATGCACATAAATAAGATAGGCAGATCTGTTGTTTAAATACTATCTACAATAGTTATATATATGTATGTACATATATATATTAAGTGGTTATTTAATAGTTAGCTATTTTATTTCTTTTATTTGTTTCTTCTAGGACTTTTAGATTGGCCAATGGAGCCATTAAACCCATCAGAACTAGTTATACCAAACAGCTTGGGTTATTTAGACAACCCCGGACCAGACTTGTTCTTCCAATTGACGGACGATCATTTTCGCTCGTCAACAAGAGTGTTGAAATAATGTAACTGTGAAGAGCATTCTTATTATTATTTTGTTATTGGATTAAATCCCCATTGTGGATTAATCATGTCATTATTATTATTGTTGTTGTTATTGGATTAATCCCCATTGAGGATTAATCATGTCGGTAATTGTATAAGGACCAAATCCCCTTTTGTGGATTGGTCATCGGACAATTACAAAGGATAGAATAAGAAGTCGGCCCCGGCAGTTATAATGGAAGACCCAGAATTAATTAAAGGTGGGTTTACCCACCCAGAGTGAGAGTTCGGCCCTGCCAGTTGTGACCTTTCACACGTGCCAGTCTGATATAAATAAGAGGCTAGTGCCTCACTTCAAACACACAACTCACTTGCTCATTCTCTTATGAGGCAAGCTGCAATTACCAATTGGAGAGAGGAGAAGAAGAGCGGCGCATCTTTTGGAGAGGACTATCTGTATTGGTTTGAGTTATCTCTTGAACATTGTATAAGTTATTTATGATAAGGAAGTTTTTGCTGGGGTTTTTTCCCCTAGAGGGTTTCCCAGGATAAATGTTGTGTCTCTTGTGAATGTGTATTTCTCAGTGATCTTGTTCTTATGATGCTCTTATCTATTGAAATGCAAAGAACTATAATAATGGCATAAACATTAACAAAGAGGACATTGTATTGTGTTGAGAATAAGATATTCATATCTTTTATGGAGCACAGTTTATGTCAAATGAATTTTCTCCTCTAGAAAATCAATCGTTTTAGAGAGAGCACTTGAAGAGGACATTGTATTGTATTGAGAATAAGATATTCATATTTTTTCTAGAGCACAATAATATTTGACAATGATGGATCAATAAGATACTTAGCATAGAAGAAAAAAAATTAGAATAATGATTGCATTTTTTTCTACTAATACATCTTTTTGGATAAAATAACTTATCAATTGTTTTTTCACATAGAATCTTGGATATAAAGTCACGAGTTGTGGAAGGAGGTGAATTTCTCCAAAAAAAAAAATTGTTAAAATCAAGAAATGTGTCATGATATAACTCAATTTCATCATGGTAATGATAAATGTTGCAAATAATGACAAACTCAATATAGCATGGTTTAAGATTCACAAATATGTTAAACGAAATATTAATACCGTGACAAATTTCTTGAAAATTATTGAAAATCAACTTGAGTCATCTTTAATGTACAACTTGAGTGGGTGTAATGGTTAAGAAAATGTTCCTCCTAGGAGGTAATAGGTTCAAATCCACGGGGGGTAGGGTATGTATACATTCGTAGACTTTAGTAGTCAAATCGTTGCACGGAGGGGGTCCTTTGTCCCACAAACAAGTGGGTATCATAAACCAATTTGGTGTTTGGCTTGGTTGTGACATCAAAATTAGATTATTATTATTATTATTATATTTTTTGGCATGTGGTTCATATTGACCTTTTGAAATATAACACCTTGGCACATTCTTTTCATTCAGTAAAACATGAAAAATATTCACCATCCAAGACTCTTGCATCATAAGCTCAAACATGATCTAGGATTCTACCCTTGTAGGGTTTCCTACAAATAATGGCCCAACAAGTAGGTTCATCATTCTCGTTCTAATTACACCCTAAATTTGTTATGCTTATACAATGTCTATGATGTTGTTCCACAAATTTTTTCCATGCATGTCAATAATCATTTTACCAGAGTTCTTTTTCCATGCATGTCAACAATCATTTTGGCAAAGTTCTTAGTGCAACAATAATTGCATATATCGATCTACACACAACTTTAACTTTGACATTGGATGTTCATGACCTTTTAAATGATATGATTATCTTACCAAAAATTTTCAAATACATTTTACTTTACCTTTGTCCATTTTGCAATTTTAACACCTAAAAATGTGGTAACCTCTATTTAACTTTTTGTATTTTCTCCTCCCTTTCACCCCACCTATTTTATTAAGAGTGGGGGTAAAAATGGGGGAAGAAAAGGATGGACTTATTGGATGGAAACTATTGAGAAAAAAATACCCCCCACTCCCTTTATTTCTTTCCAAACTTCCTTTTTTTTTCCAATTCCCACCCCATTGTAAAACAATGGGAAAAAGTTTTCTCCCATTTCTATTTCATCTTTTTTAAAATTCTTCCCAATTTTTCTTCAATCCCCGCCCTTAAAAAAAAAATTGAAAAAAAAAATTAATAAAAACTTTTTTGAGAATAAGGCCTTTCCCAATTCATTTAAGGATGAAAAAAAACTTTAAGGAGAAATTTCTCTTCCCCACCGTTACTTTCAAAAGTTCTTCCCAATTCCCTCCAGCCTATCCCAAAAAAAATCCCTTCTCATTGCCCCCTCTTTGTTTCTCCTAATCACTACCCTACCCCACATTCAAAAACAAAATCCTCCCAATTCCCCACCTCCTTTTTTTATTTATCTCCAATTACTCCCTCTACCCCCACCCTCAAATAAAAAAACTCTTCCCCAATCTCCACTTCATTTTTGTTTTCTCAATAATTAACACTCCACTCTCAAATAACCCTACTTTTTTGTTTTATCAATAACCCCACCCCACTCCACTCCCACCCCACTCCACCCCCACTCTCAAATAAGCCCACCCCACCGCACCCCACCCCACCCCATATTGAAAATAATCATTAAAAGTAAAATCCTTCAAGTTTTTCCTTCTAACTCCACTTTCTAGTGAAAAGACCCCAGTTTTAAGAAAAATTAAAAATAAAGATCCTTCCCATTTCTCACCCACCCCACTTTTTACCCCACT
This sequence comes from Picea engelmannii, assembly GCA_009831015.1. Lineage (NCBI taxonomy): Eukaryota > Viridiplantae > Streptophyta > Pinopsida > Pinales > Pinaceae > Picea > Picea engelmannii. The sequence goes on along the minus strand of ML782345.1, from coordinate 546,805 downwards.
CCATATTGAAAAGAATCATTAAAAGTAAAATCCTTCAAGTTTTTTCTTCTAACCCCACTTTCTAGTGAAAAGACCCCAATTTTAAGAAAAATTAAAAATAAAGATCCTTCCCATTTCTCACCCACCCCACTTTTTACCCCACTCCATATTGAAAAGAATCATTAAAAGTAAAATCCTTCAAGTTTTTCCTTCTAACCCTACTTTCTAGTGAAAAGACCCCAGTTTTAAGAAAAATTAAAAATAAAGATCCTTCCCATTTCTCACCCACCCCACTTTGAGTTGAGTTGGAAATAACGTGCTGAAGTACTACCCAATTTCCCCACCTCTCAAATATAAAATACGATTCATTTTTATACTTGACATTGTACTATTAAATTAGAGCCGTGGATGCCCAAATTTGTATATGACTTGTTATTAAACCCTTACTCAGAAACACACTGATGTGTTTTTTTAAATATTGTTTATTGAGTATTATGCAGTTAATAATCAATAAGCAAGTTATATTATTAGTATTCATATTAACAAATAAATTATTAATATTATTAAACAAGTTGTTGTTGTTGTTATTATTATTATTGAAAAATTAAACAGTAATCAAATAGTTTTTTTTTTAATGTATAAAATTAGTATTAGATATTACTAAAAAGTATATTGTTTTATTGAAAGTAATTTAGATCATCTCATACAAAAAAAAAAAAAAAACAATTTATGTTGAGTGATTTAAAACCATTTTTTATTGATTAAAAATTTATCTTTCTTAAACATAAAAAAAAAATAGATTAATAACCTAAAACCTAGAGACATGATAAAAATAAGAATTAAAACCCTTATAAATTACTAATAAATTATTTCAAATTATTAAATTTTCAATAAAATAACTCTTTAAGTAACTTAAATAAAAATTAAAATCAACAAATTATTTTAAGTTATTAAATTTTCAATAAAATAACTTTCAAGATAACTTCCTCTTATTTTAAAAATATCTAAAAATTACTTACGTTACCTTGTAAATTCATAACACTCAACTAATCCACAAGAATATAAACTATTAACTTTTATTTACTCAATAATATCAATTTCCAAATCTTAAAATTACGCCAATAATCCGGGAAAAAAAAAACTTCTAAAAATAAATTAACTTTTACCAAATTGGATTATGTCAACGTGTCATGCTTCTTATTATTGGTTTCACAAATTCCTCATTATCGGTGATTGTTAAGCGACTGGACTTTCGATTTAACGTCTTTTCACAGATCGTGCGCGCGTCAATTCTATCAACTATCACAGCGCTTATGAATTCGACAAATTTATGTAAAATTATATTATTTATTGAAATTTATTGTAAAAAGTTACAATAAATTATTTGTATAAATTTTATGAATTCGACAATGTAAAATTATATTATTTATTGAAATTTATTGTAAAAAGTTACAATAAATTATTTATATGACAAGGAATTCAATCCTCTTAACTAAAAATTGATAGGTTTCGTAAAGATGGCTAATTTTCGTACGTTGCTGTCAGAAATTAATTAAGAGATCTCTGATTGGACCACAGGAATAATCAAATTCTCGTGCAACACTCAGATCAATCTGGTTCTCTGTCTTCCCAGTGGTGGGATTGGGTAAATTATGCAGTAGTTTAAACGTTTTTTTAAGTTTGTAGGTGATTTTTTTTATTTGATTTTGTTTAAAATTAAATGAAAAATTGTAAATTTAAGTGGTTAAGTTTGAATTATGAATTATGTAGTAGTTTAAACGTTTTTTTTTTTTTAAGTTTTAAAGTGATTTATTTTATTTGATTTTTTATAAAATTAAATGAAAAATTACAGATTTGAATAACTAAATTTATATTAATAAAGTATTTTATATATATTTAAAAATACAATTTTATCCATATTTACCTCACCTAATTCCCAAAAAAACAAAAAAATTAAAACGTTTAGCCAGTAAAATATTTGATCATAGAAAGACATACATCTAGACAAAAAAATCCTTGGGCATTATATTATTTCTGATCCTTGAGCATAATACAGTCCAGGCAAATTACTGGAATAATTTGCAATATAATGACCAGATGTGCCAATTATGGCGCAACCATTGGTGGGATTCTTCTTTAACTACGATCTGATCTAATTTGCAATACAGATATACCAATTATGAGGTGTATACATTCGTGGGAAGATTCTGCTTAACTACGCGTTCAAATTTGCAGTATGTAATAATTGGAATCATAGATTAATAAAAGATTATTAAAATTTATCATGATTAAGAATACCCGGCCTGGAATTCGGTGGATCAATTCTGTTTGTGGTTGTTGCTGCGGGCAGTAGCAGTCTTATTAAGGGAAACAATGCCATCGTTGCCTGCGAGCATCCGGTACTTGTCCTTCCTGGTGAAATTGGTGCACTCGTAGCCAAGAGTGGCCGCCAGCACCCTCTGAATGTAATTAGCGACTTCGATGGGAGATTTGCCTCCGGCGCACGTGAGCTCCGTAGGCAACTGATCCAAGAACGTTACCTCGTAGGTGGGCACCGGATTCATGAAAAAGAAAAAAGGATCGAAGCCCTTCCACCCGCGCACCGTTGTTCCGTGGAACATGCTCATCTTGTTGCAGATGGCCACGGGCACTATCCTGTCCGTGAGCTCCGCGAATAGAGCACTGAACCTCAGGAGGAAGGGCTCCCTGCACGTGGTGCCCTCCGGGCAGATCACCAGGTCGCCCTCCTCCAGCAGGCGCTTGATGTTAGCGGCGTCCCTCTCGCGGTCCCGAGTGAGCCGGACGGTTTTAATGGGCGAGATAATCTCCGAGAACCGGCTGATGCTGTACGTGACGGCGCTAACTTTCCTTCCCAGGGCCACGGCCACGATCACGGGATCCAGCAACGTTCTGTGATCGCATACGAACAGCACGCCCCGCTCGCCTTTCTTCTTCGGGGCCGGCGGAGGCGTTCCCTTGACGACCAGCTTGATTCCCATTATCTTGTAGGAGATTTTCACGTATTTCTCTGGGATGGGAATGTTGCCGAAGACTCGAAACTGAGCCAAAAAGAAGCCTATGGGCAGCCATAGAAAGGTGAGAAGGGCGGCCCCGGGGTTCGGTCTCTGCACCAAACGCCCGTCGTGGAAGACGATTGGGCTCATTAGTTTGTTTGTGGGCACTTCGTCCACCTTCATCTTGGGCACCATGTACCCCTCCTGCACTTCAAAAACAACATATTCAGCAACGAAGATCTCAATTACCCATTCATGACACACTACCCCCAAACCTCGGTAGGAAAAAAATCAGCAATAAATATCTCAATAACTAATTTAATGCCTACTTGGCCAATCTCTAGACTACCAAAAAAGTGCTCAACAACAAAGAAAGATCTCGATTAACAATTTATGACATTCTTGACCAATCTCTGCACTACCAAGTATATCGAGCAACAAAAATTTCAATTACCAATTTACCACATGCTAGCCCAATCTCTGCACTGCCAAAAAAACTGTTCAGCAACAAAGATCTCAATAACCAATTTAGAACACAACCTTGGCAAATCTCTGGACTACCAAGAAATTGTTCAAAAGCAAAGAAAGATCTCAATTAATAATTTATGACATACTTGGCCAATCTCTGCACTACCCAAAAAAATTCCTTATCTCAATCATCAATTTATCACATCCTTGGCCAATCTCTGCACTACCCACGCTCAAACAAAAAACTGGGCAACAAAAATTTTAATTACCAATTCATCACATAATAGCCCAATCTCTGCACTACCAAAAAACATCTTCAGCAACAAAGATTTCAATAACCAAATTAGAACATACTTGCCAATCTCTGCACTACCAAAAAACAACTTCAGCAACAAAGATTTCAATAACCAAATTAGAACATACTTGGCCAATCTCTGGACTACGAACAGATTATCCAAAAGCAAAGAAAGATCTCAATTAACAATTTATGTCATACTTCGCCAATCTCTGCGCTACCTAAAAGGATTCCTTCAGCAACAAAAATCTCAATCACTAATGCATCACATACTTGGCCAATCTCTGCACTATTTCCCCAAAACATAATGGGCTACAAAATTTTCAATTACCAAATTATCACATACTATAACTCAATCGCTGCATTACCCCAAAAATTGTTCAACAGTAAAGAAAGATCTCAATTAACAATTTATGGCATACTTTGGCCACTACCCAAACAAATTCCTTCAGAAAAAAAAATCTCAATCACCAATTTATCACATACTTTGCCAATCTCTGCACTAGCCCCAAAAATAAAAATTAATGGGCAATAAAATTTTCCATTACCAATTTATCACATACTTGGCCAATCTCTGCACTCCCCAAACAGAAAAATTAATGGGCAATAAAATTTTCAATTACCAATTTATCACATACTTGGCCAATCTCTGCAAGCCAAAAAGATTATTCAGGAACAAAGATCTCAATAAACACAATTCTTGGACACTCTAAAGGTTAAGGACACTAAGATATTAGTACATACAAAAGGGAGGAGTATGGATGGACAAAAATGGAGAATTGAAATGGCTAGAGAGTTGAAGAGGTTGATTTCCCAAATCAATCATTGGTAATCCGTAAACTTTGACAGGAACAGAAAGAACTTTTTTTGAATTAAATTAATCAATTTATATACTCGGAACAAGACAACCAATTTATATGCAGGGCTTTGCCCATATACCCAGATTCCAGAACAAAACAACCAATATATACACAGGGTTTGAAGTTGGGTGTAGATCTCGAAGTTGATATAATAACATATCCTGTCTCGCTCTGGTACATGGCATATGATTTCTCACGTGCAAAGCAAAACGACAACAATATCATGACCTTTAGACTACAGCAAAGAAAGATCTCAACTAGCAATTTAGGACACGGTCGACCAATCTCTGCACTACCCAAAAGAACTAACCAGCTACCAAAGACTCGATTACCGATATATGTAGTTACTAGTACACTCTGAAGGTTATGGACACGAAGATACCAGTACATCCAGCAATAAAAGGTAAAACGACAATGGATGCACAGAAATGGGAAATTGAAGAGGCTCATTTCCTTGGCAACTCGTACATTTTGACAGGAATAACAAGGTTCAAGGTTCAAAATCTATTAGAATAAAACTAATCTAATCACCACACATCCCCATATACCCAGAACAAAACAACCCAACAACAAGAATACCCTCAAAATAGACATAGAAGCATTCTATTTGTGAATTCAGGGTAGCCAAAAAAGCCAAATGATATGTGCGTGTTTCGATTTCTAATCTATAGAGAAGTCAAAAATGAGATTCATCTACCAAGTCTGGGATGACTTTTGATCAAATAAATAGATATCCCTGTAGAGATTTGAGTGTTTTTGATGGAATACATAGATATTCCTCGGACAACGGGATGATCCTCCTCAACTCGTCAGATGATTCTACCTTATCCCTGTCAAGATTTGAGCGGCATTTCCCTATCCAGATTGGAGTGACTTTGATGGAATAAATAGATATTCCATAGAGAAAGGGATGATCCTCAGCTGGCCAGATGCTTCTACATCACATCGATTAGTTGCAATCGTCTTCAATAAAAGCATTTAGATAATAAAAAACAAACATGATGAGATCTATCTGATGCTTCATTGTCCAATGTAAAGAAGCCTACAAATACTCCATAGCTTGTGCACTATACAAATATAAAGAAAAGAAAAAAGTCCCTGTAAGATTCCAGACAATATCAATGTAAACAAGACTACAAACACTCCACAGCTTGTGAACTAAACAAATAGAATGAAAAGAAAAGATTCCATGATAGCTGGTCTTCCAAAATAGATTTTTAAAATTGGAAAACAAAAAAGACTAGACAACCACAGTAAGAACATGAGCAACGACAACCTTGCAGAGGGACATGAAAGGATGATCTGTCTCTCGATCCCCAAGGCCAAGCTCAGGCAATTTATCACCGAATTCCGCTTCCACCGCTGCCTTCTTCAAATCCCCAACGAGCACACCAGGCTTCTTCACGAACCCGGTAGCCCGCCCGCTCCTGGAAACCTGCAGCTCCGTTCCAAGAACCTTGTCAGCCCCCAAATAGCCCTTCACGAAGGGCTCCACCATGATTCTTGGATTCGCAGTCACGATGTACCGTTTCCCAAAGGCGCTGAAGACCCTCCACGACTCCGGGTGCACGTCCTCGGCATAGAACTTGGGCAACACGGCGCGGGAAACGAGCTCGATATCCCGGATCTTGAGTCCAGCGAAGGAAATAAAGATGAGAAGCTGAATCCCCGCAGCTTCGGAGATGAAGTTGTAGAGAAACCAGGCCATGGGAGCGCAGGCGAGGAGCACCATGCCGCGTAACAGGCTCCCGCCCTCCATGGCCACGAGCATGAAATAAGGGAACGAGCTCCTGGATCTGAGCATGGTGCCATCAAGATCCGCAGCCACGGTCTGATTTTCTCGGCCCTTGGAGCTGCATTTGCTAATCACATCAAAGAGCCCTTGACAGTCGAGGCCACTCTGGCCCTTCGCCATATTCCTTCTCAAACAAAACGTACAGGTCTGCTAGGCCTTAGTCCTCTGAATAAAATAGTCAGAGCATGTGAGCAGATGGGTCATTAACACAAGGGCTATAAAGAAAGAAACGGAGAGCAGCAGGCAGGCATCTACTTACCTACTTGAACGGCCMRGACACGGACAATTTAAATGAAAAGATTTTAAGCGCCGCTTTGCAGTTGGAAGAAATCGATGAGCGAGRAAGGAACGAATCCGAGTYTTTGAGCGAYCCCACTGATCAAGAAAMAATGACAATGGCGGATGGTGGTCGACCGACGTGGGGAAGGTGAGATGTCGTTGAGCGGGGTGCCGGACATTGATTGAAGAAAGTCCTGCAAAACAACTACTCTCGGCTTGTCATTACTGGCTYWACACACACACTCACTTCTCCACCTAAAAATCGAACCTCTCGTTTTCTTATAAAACTATTGCATCCGAGACAAAGCCGCGCTGATCCGGTGGGGGGCCAATGGAGATTGTTTGCGTGGGAGGAATTGATCCAGTTGTCGATATGTTAATTTAATGAAGGAGTTAGTTGTTGTTGGGAAGTAGGAAATAAAAGGAGCGTTAATTGTCGTTGTGTAGGTCACTCACATCACAAAAACCCCATCCCCACACGTAAACCCATTCCACTTTGTACTGCAAAGTTATTGTCCACACGATACCTCAATTCCCATCTCGACACTCTGCGGGTCAGCAAAAATCGCACCTCTAACCACCACAATGAGAATTGTCAAACAAATATCTGAGCAATAAATTGGTAGCATTCAAAATTTATATATATCATAGTACGAATTAAAATTTTGGAGTTAGACTTAAAACAACTTTTGATTGGTTAAGAGTTTATATGGCTTTAGTTGGTAGGCTTCAAATCTTTAAATGGATGGAGTTCATTTTGCATCCTTCTTGGCAATACAAGAGGTTATAGGTTTTGTCATCACTTGGTTTGGATGATTTGGATGTGGTACAAAGGAATCTCAAAGTAATCTAGTTAAAGGTAAAGCATTCTCCTTTCTTGCACAATTATTAGGGTATATTCAAGTTTTGTCGGTATTTCGCTTAGATGTATTGGGGAGGAATCTCAAAGTGATTTAGGTTCTAGTATTTGTGTTAGCAAATGTAAGGTTTCCTCATGTAGATGATGCGTGTTTATGAATTTATTTTACTTTGGAAAAGAAGTACTCAAATTATGGATTAGATCTCCTTCTCTTCCCCCATGAAGGCTTAGGTGCAACTCTTGACTCTACTTTTTCAACTATATGTTTTTTTATTGCATTGTTTAGACATCGAACTTTGTTATACCTCTTATTAGATCTTCTAGAAATGCCTCTACAATTAACCATATGTTTCTCAATGAAACTCGTTGTAGCTCTCACTAGATCCCCTTGAAACATAATTACTGGTCTTCTATATGCAAATTCAACATCTCCTTGATTTGTGAGTATGCTAGCACAATGCACCAAGGAAGTGTCGACCAATGTCTATCTTCACATATCCATATACTCACCATAACCTTTCCTCCCACAACACCTTGGATTGTTTGATCTTCAAGTTTCAAATCTCTACCTGTGTCAATGAGTTCTTGGTTGTGCTATTACTTGGTTTTCATGCCACATAATGTTAATCTTCAACTAGTTTCACATTTTGACCTCCTTATAAATAAGGGACTTATAGCCCACTGGCCTCACGAACATGAATTCTTACTATGGAAATCAAAATTGATGTCTATATATTTCAATATGGATTCAAATTTGGTTCATTGCTTGTTTATGTAATGGATCAAGTTCAACAACACTCTGTCAAGCTCTCTAATTTTATTAACCGAGTTTCAAAACTGTTATGCCAAAAAAGGTAAATGCAATAGCTCAATTAACAACACAGTTGCACTTCAATCTTCATATGAACACTCAATTTTTTTTTAATTGCCAGCCATGAACAAAACCTGCATTTCAGAATTTTGAACCCAACAGTTCACACATCTACCCATTCACAAATATGATAGGATGCAATGCCTCCTAGTTTTCATTGTCATCGTAGCCGAGGAAATTAACCAAATGCATATTTAATTTGTAATCAACAAACCATTCAATTCAAGCTATAGGAAATTGGTAATTCACACTGTAGGCAATTGGTAATTCACACTACTTAAAATATATGGTTGGGGTAATTAATTGGTTGAAATTGAGCAAGGAGCTAGTTGTAGCTTGTGTTTTAGACCTTAGTAGCTTGGACCTGTTATCCCCCATTTCTATGGATAACTAACGAGATGATGTCTCGATGTTCTGAGGTTGCAAACATGGAGTACCGAGAGATAGACCAGCAGGCAGAGCCCCACATCACTCCACCCATCACCATGAGATCGATGGTTGCACCATTCACCACAATAGCTTGGCCCACAGAGGATGACAAGTCTTGCTCCATGAGGTAACGAGTTTAACATTGTGGTAAGTGTCATTTTAATAAATGAAGCATTTGAATATGTTGCAAAGGGTTCTTCCTTGATTTTGAAAACGTTTGCTTGGAAATTATGCTCTTTTCCCTATTTCACCTTGGTGGTTTACATTGTATCCTAGTAAGTGGTCACCCTCGAGGAAAGGGTTGCTACTGGGGGGTCTCCTTAATGAGTCATCATATTGCTCCCACACATACTTGCCACTTTCCATGTATCTTTCCCTTCGCTTCCTCATCGTTTGGGTTTTTGGGCCACATTGACCCAAGAAGGGTTGTATCTATTTTCATGAGAAGAAGGGGTTGAAGGACAAAAGGTTTATAGCTGGAAAAGTATAAAATCCAATCATAAACCTTCTATATGCTCGCCTAGGGATCCTGAGAACAATGAAATGTTTCTCACAAAAATTGAGGGACTCGTAAAATAAATAACTAATTGAACATGCCAACCAAGGTAGAGCGTCTGTGGGTAATGTTTTTCATGCTTAGGTAGAAGTCCCACACATCGAATTCAACTTGGGGAAGCACAGTGTGACCAAGGTAGAGTTAAGGTGGGAAATGTTTTTAATTCTTAGGTAGAAGTCCCATCTTAGCTTCAACCTAGGAGCACTCTAATAAATTAAATGGCAAAAGGGCTTGGAAAAATCATGCATCGCAGACGAAGGGCAACACACCCTCTACAAAGGCACCCATAAATGAGACAATATGAGCCTTTGTATGTCAAGAAAACACCATGCCCAAAAGTATTACCCCCATCCACCTCATATTCTTCACATGGCTTAGAGAGGGGCCACCTGGGAAACACTCTTTAACTTGGGGAATGATTCACCCAATTGGCTTGCATGAAAACATGTCTCTTGTTGGATGGAATGGGATTGTGTGAATGAACCTGGCTTTGCGATAGTTTTAATGAGTTGCTAGAACATTGCTTGGAAGTGTTAATATGGGTCAGTTCAATATCATCTTTCAAGGTTTCCTTTAAAGATAATTGAGCAGAGCAATAAGATTTTAGAATTCCTTGTTGGTGAAATGGATAGGCTATAAGCCTACCATTTACAGATCATGTGGTATCATATCAGGTTCATCAGAGACCTTGAAGAAACTACCATGGGAAAATCCTTAAAGAGGGGAAGATGGAATAGTTGAGAGACCTCAACAAGAATATCCAAGAGGAAAGTTGGTATTGGAGGCAGAGATTGGATGAGATGGAAAAAGATATTTCCAAGAGCCATGACTCATTCAATGTTATGAGGGTGGAATTAGACATGAGCATATTGAATCTCTTGCAATTGGGTGATAAATTCACTCAACTAGATAATTGGTAAGAGGAGAAGTTCGCCAAGGTGTCTACTAAACTATACCAGAACTTGTCAGTGAAGGAAGAGGCCTTGAAGGAGATAGAAGTAGTTGTCTAAGATACCAAGTAAGCCCCCTTTGTTTCCATAGTGGAAGCCATTCCCATGGAGGAAAAGGAAGTTGGGAAAGGAGTGTGAAACAAGTATGACTCAAACCTGCTTGTAGAATATTGGAAGAGGACAACAAAGAGATGATTCTTCCATCCATATTGATCTGTAAATGGTAGGCTTATAGCCTGTCCATTTTTCCAATGTCGAACCTTGTTTAACCCTATTTCTCTGCTTTGTCAATTTGAAAGAAAACCTTGGGTGATGTACTTGATCTAGTCTATTATAAAGGACTTTTTATAACTCTTGACATAATATAACTCTCCAATTCCCACCCACATTAAATGCAATAAACACACTCCTCTCCTACCGATACATACATATCAAATTCAACATTCTCAAATGGACAATGCATATGATTTCAAGTTAGATATGGTGGTCTCTGTCAATGTTTGTGCACTAATATAATCCAACACTACCCAACTAAGAATCACTTCAACCAAATAGAGGCAACTATCACTCAACCAAGAGTGTGGGATTTATTCTCCATTGCATTATTTAGTGAAAGGAAAACATGCATCTTGTGAGGGATTTCTTTTGGCTACTTGTTGAAGAGGGAGAGAGGGTTTGGATGGTCATACAACCCATGGGAAAGAACCATCACTCAAGAAATGAATAGAAAATAATTCGCTCAACCAACAAAAGAAAAAAATGCCTAGCAAAGAAGAGGGATGCTCAACAAAGAAAGTATGTTTTCCAGCAAGTGAAAGGGATGTTTAGCAAGTAGAGGTGAGTAGAGTAACAATTTATGGGAAAAGAGAGGATGCCCAACAAAGTGAACAATAACCCAAAAAAGATTAGCATTAACCAGTTGGTTGATTGGGACATTCAACACTCAATAAATGGCCCAACAAAGGAGAGGATGGCCATGTATGAATTAAAGATGCCCAACAAAACAAAAATTGACCTTGTGCTAATTAAATACTCCCAACAAAGCATTTGATTGTGGACACTTTAGAATTTACAGGAAAGAGAGAAAACAATTTAACGGTGGAAAACTAAGAGTTGTTTGGATGGGTTTTCTCCATTAAACAATTTATTATGTAGACCAACAATCACACAATGATAAAACTCACAAATGACACAAGGATTTTTATACTAGAAGCTCAACATCTAATGAATATTTTATTAAGCTCAAGAGATAATTACAACGGGGTGATCTATACATAGCATTTATGTATTTTTACTCACAGACTGTACAAATTGTATATAGCCATGTCTCAGAGACACCTCTGCTCAGTGTTTAAGTGTAGACAAGATCCATGACTCCTTTTTCCACCAAATTTCAAGCAGGTTTCTCTCTTCAAGCTTTCATTTCTACCACTAATCTCCCCAATTCTCCTTCATCGCCCATTTCCTCTTCACTACAACCTTCATTCTTTTAATGGGATGCCTTTGAAAGGTCAACCATCACATAGTTCATTTCCACTTCCAATTTTCCAAAAAGACAAAATAAAATAAAAGAATAATTACAAATTTACAAGAGGATCCAATTCAAATCACACCTCCCCATTTACAGGCTTTTGATCCCCAAAATATTCAACTCCCTTCAATATTCTTCCCCAATCATCAAGTAGACTTCGAAAAAACTCCAAGATAGGGTTCCTCCACTATAGGATGGAACATAACATTTGAGTGGGGGGTGACTTTGGCATAACCATGTTGTCAATCTCATGGATGGAGATGGCATTTGCTTCTGCAATAGTTCATTGGACAATCGTTTCTCCTTGGGCTACAAGTGCAGACAAATCCTCTTTTCCCTTGACTCTCCAAGATTTCTTCTTGGTTATTCGATTATTAGGATGGAGTTCAAGGTGAGCCTCCAACATTTGGCCTCCTAATGTCCAATCAATCTACAATATTGATAACAGTTCCTGCATGGGCTGCTTGGCCTTCTAGAGTGCTAAAAGTTGCTAACCATATGACCCCATTTTCCTACAATAGAAACAAATTATGCCATATATTTTCGGTGTGTGATGATGCTTTCCATCTTGGTTGCTTGGTCCCCTAAGAATTGGAGCGAATATGGATAGCATAATTGTATCTTTACTTCCCTCTTCCAATATTCTACATGAAAATTTGAGTGGCTTGCTGCATATGGCTTCTTTTTTGGTTCCTCTTGCTACAATGGGAATCAAAATACCTTGGCCTTCCTTGCTTAGTCCTTGGCCATCATATCCCATTTGCCTCATGAGCTTGGAACCAATGCCTCTAGTGTGCTTCTCAAAGTCACCAAAGGTTTCTTGAGAAAGGGTCTTAGAAGGTGAGTTTACCATGCCTACCTCTATCATGGTACTAAATTCAACAATGACAATGGAAGGGGCTAGCTTGGTCTCTTGGACAACTACTTCTAACTTATTCAAGGCTTCTTCCTTCGCTGCCAAGTCCTGGTATAGATGAACAGTGACCTCATTGAACCTCTCCTCTTGCCAATTATCTAGATCAATGAATTACTCCCCCAAATGAGAGAGTTGTAATATGCTCCTATCTAATTTTTCCCTCATGGTGGTGAAGGAGTCCCGAAACTTGGCAAGCTCTTTTTCTAGATCATATGATCTCTGCCTCCAATACCAACTATCTTCTTGAATCTGCCTATTGAAGTCTCTCAACTCTTCTAACTTCTCCCTATTCAAGGCTTTTCCCATGGTAGCTTCTTCAAGGTCCTTGAAAAACCTTCTCTGTTGTACCATCTGATCTGTAAATGGTAGGCTTATAGCTTATCCATTTCTCCAACACAAAACCTTGTTTAACTATATTTCACTGCTCTGACGGTTTCAAAGAAAAACGTGGGTGATGTACTTGATCTAGCATGTTATAAAGGACTACTCATAAGTCTTGACATTACATAGCTCTCCAATTCCCACCCACATTAAATGAAATAAACACACTCCTCTCCTACCAGCACACACATATCAAAATTCAACATTCTCAAATGTGAAATGCATGTGATTTCAAGTTAGCTTTGGTGGTCTATGTCAATGCTTGAGCACTATTATAAGACAACACTACCCAACTAAGAATCACTTCAATCAATCACAGACAACCATCACTCAACCAAGAGTGTGGGTGTTATTCTCCATTGCATTATTCAATGAAAGGAAAACATGCATCTTGTGAGGGATTTATTTTGGCTACTTGATGAAGAGGGAGAGAGGGTCTGGATGGTCGTATGGCCCATGGGAAAGAGCCATCACTCAAACAACAAACATAAAACAATTTTCTCAACTAACAAGAGAAAAAACACCCAGCAAAGAAGAGGGATTCTCAACAAACCAAATACATTTTCAAGCAAGTGAAAGGGACATTTAGAAAGTAGAGGTGAATCAAGTAATGATTTATGGGAAAAGAGAAGATGCCTATGAAAGAGAAAAATGACCCAACAAAGATTGACATTGACCAACTAGTTGATTTGGATGCTCAATGCTTGCACAATGGCCCAACAGAGGAGAGGATGACCATGTACGAATTAAAGATGCCCAACAAAATAAAAATCGGCCCCATGCTAACTAAATATGCCCAAAAAAGTATTTTTTGTGTGGGCGCTTTATAATACAAGCCAAACAAATGAAATTTTCCCTCATGAGAGAGAAAAATGATTTACAGGAGAGAGAAATGAATTTAGAAACTTCTTCAATAGCTCTGGATTTGAGGACCACTAATATCCCCTCTCCAAAATCATTCAATGGTGTAAAAATAAGAGTTGTTGGGATGAGCTTTCTCCATTAAACAATTTATTATGAAGACCAACAATGACACAGTGATAAAACTCACGAATGACACACATATTTTTGTATTGGAAGCTCAACATATAATGGAGATTTTATTAAGCTCAGGAGATAATTACAACAGGGTGAGCTATACACAAAAATTATGTATTGTTACTCGTTGACTATACAAGTTGTAGATGGCCATGGCTCAGAGACACCTTCGCTCAATGTCTAAGTGTAGACAGGCTCCGTGACTCCTTTTTACACCAAACTTAGAGTAGGTTGGTCTCTTTGAGCTTTCATTTCTGCCACTATTATCCCAAAATATCCTTCATCTCATGTTGCCTCTTCACTACAACCTTCATTCTTTTAATGGGCTAACTTTGGAAGGCCAACCATCACATAGTTCCTTTCTACTTCCACTTTTCCAAAAAGATAAAATAAAATAAAAGAATAATTACAAATTTATAAGAGGATCCAATTTGGATCACATATTCGCTCCAACTCTTGGGGGGAAAAGAAACTAATCTTGCAATCATCACGATAAACATAAAAGGTATGACATAGTTTATTTTTTTTGGAAGAAAATGGGTCATAAGGATAATGATTATTGGCACTCTAGAAGGCCAAGTAGTCCATGCAAGAATTATTGCCAATACTACAGTTTGACTTGACATTGGGAGGCAAAATGTTGGAGGCTTCACCTAGAAACAAAAAACCAAGAAGAAATCTTGGAAAATCAATGTCAAGGGTAAAGAGGAGCTTCTTGCACTTGCATCCCAAGGAGCAACAATTTTTTAACGACCTATTGTAGCAGTGAATGCCATCTCTAGCCATGAGAAAAACAATAGGTTTATGCCAAAGGCATCCCATATTAAACTCTTATCTTCTATCATGTGGTGGAGGACCCTTTCTTGAATATTTTTTAGAGTCTGCATGATGACCAGAGAAGAATATTGAAGGGAGATGAAGCTTTTGGGGAACAAAATCTTGCAAATGGGGAGGTGTGACTCGAATTGGATCTTTGTCAAACCTTCTTTTAAATTTGTAATAAGCATGTAATGTATATTTCTATTTTATTTTGTCTTTTTTTGGTGAAATTGGAAGTGTAAATGAAGCATTGTGCTGGTTGGCCTTCCAAAGGCATCCCATTAAAATAGAAGGTTGTAGTGAAGAAGGGGGAGACAAGGAGAACTTATGAATTTTGTAGAGATGAGAGCTCAAAGAGTTCATCCTGCTTGAAGATCATTGGACGAAGGAGTCAAGGATCTTGTCCATGATGAGAGAAGGCGTCTTTGAGCCATGGCCATATGCAATTTGCATTTTCAGTGAATAACAATACATAAAGTATGTGTATAGTTCATCACTCTATAATTTTCTCCTGAGCATAATAAAAACCTCCATTGAATGTTAAAATATGTGTGTTGCATATTTAACCGTGTTAATTCATTTTCTAATTTATTGAAGCTACTGTAGGAATTTTAATGGATTTTATGTAGGTTTAATGACATTTTACAAGTCTCAACAACTCCTTGTTCTCCACCTTTGAGTGATTTCAGAAAATAAATTCAACGGTTCCCACTATAGAGTTGTTGCTAATTTAGTTTCTAAAAGTTGTTGGAGGGATTTCTCTCACTCCTTGGGCTGCCATTCTCTTGTTGGATAGTGTTTGTTCCTTTCCCATGGACCATACTCAACGTTTTCATGTTTTTGGGAATCTTCCCCTTTGTCCACATGCCATTTCCTAATTCATTCTATTGTCTGAGCATTTTTCTTTATTGTTGGTCACCCAATTTGTCCTCTGGGCGTTTTTCTTCATTGTTGCTCACCCAATTCTTCCTATGGGCATTTTTCTCCACTATTGGATGACTAAATTTGTGCCTAGGCATTTTTCTCCACTGCCGAGTGACTCAATTCATCCTCTAGGAAATTTTCTCCATTGCCAAGCCACTAAAACCATCCAGTGAATATTTCCTTTATTGTTGGTCGACTTAGCTATCAAGTTGGACGTTATCTTATCATTGGATGACTCATTTTATGTATGGGAGTGTTGTTTTTACCTACTGGTTGAATTATTTATTAGTCTAATCTCTTTCTTAGTTTTGGTTTGCATGAAAATTTGTCTCTTGTTGGCTGGAATGGGATTTTGTGAATGAACATATCTTCATGATAGTTTTAATGAGTTATTAAAATAGTGCATGGATGTGTTAATATAGGCCAATTCAAGATCATCTTTCAAGTTTTTTTCAAGATGACTGGGAGCAATAAGAGTTCAAAATTATGTGTCGGTGAATGGATAGGCTATAAGCCTATCATTTACAGATTAATTACCTGGTTTTACGCAAGGGTATGCCAAGTTTTAAGTAATGTTGCATTTTGATCTCCCATTGTCTATTGAAGTTGTCTATGTACTATTGTTTTTTACTTTTATCATATTTTCTCCTACTTAATCAAATATGGTGCCATTTTCTATGCATCAAGGGTTGGTTGTCACGTTGACTCTACCATTTTCTTCTTTTCCACATCATTTTCTCAACCAAAATTGTTGTATCTTTCAGTGAGTTCTTTTGAAACATTCATTACAAGTCTTTGATATGCAAATTTGACCTCTCTTTTCTTTGTGAGTATGATGGCACATGAAAAGAAGAAGTGCTACTCAATTTATATCTCTCCATTTCAACATACTTGGCAAACCAAGGGATCAATCCAAGGAATGTGGGTATGAGAAATCCATTATATATATTGGGGCAGGTGGTATATTTTTCCTCAAGAGAACGACAATGTATGTGTTTGAGTTTTTAGGGAGTCTAATAGTGGTGTAACCCCTTAGAATAGTATGGGGGCACAAATGATCGTAAATAGCTCACCATAAATTGATCCAAGCCCCTCTCTTCTTAGTGTTTATTGTGGAATTAAATAAGAAAATGGTGACCAATTTTGTGGGAAGTAGCTTATGATGTTGTAGACACTGAATTGAATTCTAGATTCTTTAGAAAAGCTATAACCCCCCATAAGGTAAGGTCTTATCCATTTATTACACACATACACATATTGTATAGCTCCCTTTCTGGCAATTTGTGGAAAATGCGGTACTAAAGACTATTCATTGCAGAAGCATAAGATCTTATGGTCAATCAAAATCCATATCTTTCCTCCCACAACTCCTTAGATTATTCGTATCTTCAAGTTTCACATTCAAACCTATGTGAACTAGTTCTTAGTTATGATACTACTAGTTTCTCACACCATGTTATGTTGAGCTTCAAGTTTTTTTGTATTTTGATCTATTCTTGTCTATTGAAGTTAATATCTAGATAGTATTGTTATTTTCATTTGGTATGTTTTCCACTATTTATTCTGATTTGGTTCCCTTCACTTTGCATTAAGGGTTAGTTGCTCCATTGACTCTACCATCTATGTCTTTCCCACAATATATGATATGCAAGTTTGACCTCTCCCTAATTCACATGTTAGCACAATGTAAGAGGAAGTATTTATCATTTTGTATCTTCTCATTTTTACATAGTCACAATAACCATTCTTACCATGACTCCTTAGTTTGTTTCCATCTTCAAGTTTCACATCTCACCATGTATGAGATAGATTTTAGTTGTGTTATTGTTCATTTTTTCACGCCATGGTATATTAAGCTTCAAGCAACTTTGCATCTTGATCTCCACTAGTGTATTAAAGTTGTTTATATACTATTATTGTTTTCTTCTAACATGTTTTCTCCTACTTAATTGGATTTAGTCCCCTCCACTTTGCATCAAGGGTTAGTTTCCCCATTGACTCTACTCTCAACCATCTATGTCTTCCCATATAATTTTCTCAATGAACCTTGGTGTACTTTTCACTTGATCTCCTTGAAACATTGATTCCCAAGTCTCTAATATACATATTTGACCTCCACCTGATTTGTGAGTATATTATTACAGTGCAAAAGGAAGTGTTTCCAAGTGTCTACCTCCCCATTTCCATATACTTATCATAGCCTTTCCTCCCACAATTCCTTGGGTTGTTCCCATGTTCATGTTCCACATCTCGTGATGAGTGAGGTAGTTATTAGTTATGTTTAATTCCTTTCTTACACACCATGATATGTTAAATTTCAAGTAGTTTTTCACTTTGACATATTCCCATATTTTTAAATTGTTTATGTAATATAGTTTTGTATTTTTTTGGAATGTTTACACCTACTCAATCAAATTTCTCCTCCTTCTCCCTGCATCAAATGTTAGTTACCTTGTTAACTTTACTCTCAATCATATGGTTCTTGCTCACATCATTTTCTCAGTCAACATTGTCATACCTTTCACTCGATCAATGTGAAATATTGAGTCCCAATCTTCAATATGGAAATTCAACCTCTCCCTAATTTTCAAGTATGTTAGCATAGTGCAAGAGGAAGTGACACCAAATGTCCTTCCCCATTTCTACATAATCACCATAGTCTTTCCTCCCACAAGTACTTGGGTGTTACCATATTCAAGCTTCATATCTCAACCTCTGTGAGCTAGTTCTTAGTTGTGTTATACCATGTTTTTTCACACCATGGTATGTTGAACTTCAATAAGTTTAGCACTTTTAATATGTTCTCGTCCTTTGTCCATGTAGCATTGTTGTTTTCTTTTGACATGTTTTCTTCCACTTAATCAAATTTGGTTCCCTTTGCTCTACATCAAGGTTTAGTTCCCATGTTGACTCTACTCTCTTGACCATTTTCTTCCTTCTTACATTATTTTATCTACTAACCTTGTTGTACCTCTCACTAGATCCTCTTGAAATGTTGATTCCCAATATTACTTGATATGCAAATTCAATCTTTCCCTCATTTGCGAGAATGCTATTACAGTGCAAGAGGAAGTGATCTTCAAACTCTACCTGCCCATTTCCACATGTTTGGTATATCCTTTCCTCCCACAACTCCTTAGGTTGTTCTCATATTCATGTTTCACATTTCAAACTATGTGAACTAGGTCTTAGTTGTGTTATCCATATTTTCAAGGTATCATATGTTAAGCTTCAAGTAGTTTGCACTTTAATCTCCTCATGTGTATTGAAGTTGTCTATTTAAATTATTGTTTTATTTTGGTGTTTTTTCTCCATTTTTCTTTCTTATAGTATTCTTAAAATTCCTTTTAGCACTTTTTAATCCATTGGGCACATTTCCTCTATATTCGATTCTTCAAACCATTTTCTACACTATCAATTCCATGTTTTCTTTGTATTTTTCACTCAATTTTATCTAATTTAAACTAGAATCCTATCATTCTCCATGATGCCATTTTTTGTTTGTACATAATCAAATTTCTTAGTGATCTAGAAGGATCCGAGAATGCTCACGGAGGTCTAGAAAGATTTGAAACATCCACAGAGGTCTAGAATGGTTAAGAAATGCTTAAAATTCAAATTCTTCGAATCATCCCAAAAACACCATCATTGCGTAGCGCTCAGAAATAGCTTTCCAATGACACAAATTTCGCCTCAAAGAGAGCTTGTATGAAAAAGTTATGAGCGGTCAAAGTTTTAGTCAAATATGATTAAAAAAAAGTCAAAAGTCAAAGTACAAGGGAAAATAAAGAGGTGACATGTGTCACCATTGTAGGGATGACAGATGGCACCTAATTGGCAGCTGACTGGGAAAGGTACAAATCCAGGTGGTCCAATCGTCGGTTGACAAGTGGTAGAGAATTGGTTCAATCCTAATTTGACATGTGACATTGTAGAGCCCATGAAAGGTCGCCACATGACAGCCTCCCATTGGCCAATATTGATATGGTTGTATAAATGTTTTAGGACTAGCAGAGTTCAACCGCATGACCTCCCAAAGGTCTTAAAAAATCCCACTCCACCAACGCACCACACATCATCACTTAATATCTATGTGTTAAACAATATATTTGAATTTACACAAAGTTTAATATGGACAGCCAAAGGGCCAAGGGCCTAAGCCCTCGACCCTTGGCCCTTGGTCTTGGAATATACCATATAACCAACACCGATCGCGGAGGGGGGATCAACACATATTCCAACGGGAGTTTAAATAACCATATGTTATGGTTATAATAATATAACATCCATTCCAAAGTTTGCACGGAGTTTACTGCTACAGTTTCAACCATATGTCATCAGTTATGAAAATAAAACTTTATATAGTATGGTCAGTGGGGCTCGAACCCCTGACCAACTATATATATCATATAGTTTTAACGAACTTGCCAATAATTTTGATTTCGTTACAAAACCAACAAACAAAATATTTAATGCTTGCCACCAGATTCGAGACTTGGATAGAAGGGGCACCCTATTTAATGGCACTCACCCTAAGGCTTTGGACACACATTTTCTACGCAGAATTTGGTCTCGTAAAGCGTTCCAAGAGTACAAAGGGTATGAGGCTACACTGTAAAGCGTGTTGGTGGTCACCTTGATGAAATTTCGAGTATTTTATATCGATTTTGCATGATTTTTTTCCAGGAATTCAACGATGCACCTTGTTTCTGCATTTGAGAAACATGTAAAGGGTTCATTGTAAAATGCAAGCATTTGAGCATTAATAAACTAACTCTCTATTGGAAGTGGGCCTGGAGAGGTAGCGCAAATTGGGTGAACTCCATTTTCTCCAACTTGTGTATGTGATTATATTATTGTTGTTCATTTCAAGTTCAATTATTTGCAAGTCATTTATCATTAAAATGGAATTGGCTAGATAAGTATTTCACATGTAATTTGCAAAACCGTCAAGCGATCATTTTATTTCGAAGATCAAGTAGATGATTATGTATATTTAAAATTATCAACATCTAAGGATTTTTTGGATCAAGTTGGTATCAGAGCGAGGTTTGACAAGTATTTTTCAAGTGAATTCTTACAAGATCCAAACTCAAACTTAGTAAAGGAAAACTTGAAAGTTATAAGTCCGAAATTGGAAATAGGTTTTGACGACATAAGATGGCTTCTGAAAAAGAAGAAGAATACTATCCCATGAGTCATGAAGAGATCAGAGCTACACTTCAATTGCTAAAAAAAACATTAGATGAGTTAGAATGAAGAATTCAAAATCATGTAAGTGGAGAATATTCAATAAAAGGAGAAGGAGGAGTTGAAGGCATTGGACATTCCAAGCCCCCTTCCCCTTCCTCATCGTCATCATCACCAATTTCTTCCAAAGAAAGTAAACATTCTTCTCATCGAAAGAAGTCCTCTAAGAAGACCGACCATAATCTACCTTTATTAAAATTGGATGTTAAGTTCAAGTTGCCGACCTATGATGGAGAATTAAATGCTGAAAAATTGGACATTCGGATCAAGAAAATAGAGGTATATTGCAAAGTTCAAAGAATTATGGACGAGGTTGCAAAAATACAGTTAGTTACTCTTCAACTAAGTGGAATTTCCTTAATCTGGTTCAAAAGGGTAAGATAATCTCTTCTTGGGATAAGTTTACTAAAGCTATAAGGAAACAATTATATCCACTAGAACATACACAAATGAAAATGATAGAGTGGCAACATCTGAGATAGGGTAAAGACTAGAATATTTAGGCACATACACATGAATTCAAAAAGAAGGCATTATCCCTAGGAATTACATTGTATACTCATGAAGCTCTTCTGAAGTATATTGGTGGCATGAACTCATGTCTTTGTCACACTATTCTAATGTTTAACCCTACTAACATTGATAAAGTGTCAGTACAAGCTACACACCTAAAGGCTAGTAAGGGTAAGCATGCAAATGAAGATAAGAAGCCATTCAAGTTCAAGAAGAAACCAAAAGGTAAATGGAAGAGTAAGAAATCAGCCACAATGAAGCAAGTTGAGGGAAGACCTACATGTTCCCACTGTAAAACAAAGGGACATGAGGAATCACAGTGTTGGAAGATGCATCCATAATTATGACTGAAGGAATACAAGGATAAAGGGAAGTAGATGACTATTGCATCAACTCATCAAGATCTAGGGTTAGATTCCATAGATGGATCCAAGATCATGACCATAGGAAGCAAAGACATATCAATTATCAGTTCAATCTTCCAAGACATAAAGTGATATTGATAAGAAGAAAAGGAGCAAGCTTTTTCATGTTAGAGTTATAGTCAAGCATACAAAGGTAGATACTTTATTTGACAGTGGATCTCAAGTTAATCTAATATCTGAAGAAATTGTTAAGAAGCTAGGATCGAAGACGAAACCTCACAAAAATCCATATCCATTAGGTTGGGTATGTGATGATGCTAAGTTGCAGGTAACAAAGCAGTGTAAGATCAAGTTTGCAATTACAACTAAGTTCTTTGACGAGGTTGATTTAGATGTTGTGCCTCTTGACATTTGCAGTATTGTCTTGGGTATTCCATATCTATTTGTCAATAAGGTCATGTTCTATCGAGAAGAAAATAAATATCACTTTCTCAAGGATGGGATTGAATATATTGTGAGAGCTCACCGCATCAAAACTAATGTTTCCTTAGTGAGCACAGGAAAAATGAAGAGACTCATGAGTGCAAGTAAATATTTTGTTCTCATGATAGTGAAATAGAAAGAAGAAGATATAATATATGATTTAGTAGGTTGTGATTCAAATCATAAGCAAGAATTGATCAACATCATATCTAATTATGATGATTTGTTTCAAGAACCTACAGGGTTGCTTCCCAAAAGAGAGGTTGAACATGAAATATATTTGCAGCAAGATGCTCCTCTTTCGAATATTGGAATGTACAGGTCATCAGTAATCGAGAATGAAGAAATCAAGAAGCAAGTTCAGGAATTGCTCGATAAAGGAATCGTCAAACCAAGCTCCTCTATATGTGGTTCTCCTATTGTATTAGTTCCAAAGAAAGATGGTACATGGAGGATGTGTACTGATTTCCGAGCCCTAGACAAGATTATGGTAAAGAACTATTATCCTTTTCCCATAATATATGATCTATTATATCAGTTAAATATTGTTATGTATTTCACTAAGTTGGACTTGAGAAGTGGTTACCATTAGATCAAAATTACAGAAGGTGACATATGGAAGACTACTTTCAAGACCAAGCAAGGCTTGTTTGAATGGTTGATTATGCCATTTAGGTTATGTAATGCACCAACAAATTTTATGAGAGTGATGAATGATGTGTTCAGACCCTACATAAATGATTTTTTTTATTGTTTATTTAGATGACATATTGATCTTCAACTGAACATGGGAAGATCATCTGATGCATGTCAGGAAAGTTTTTGAACTTTTGGAAAAGAAGAAGTTGTATATCAAGATGTCTAAATGTGAATTTGGAAAAACTTCTTTGGTATACTTGGGTTACATTGTAGGGGAATTATTAGTTGAAAATAGATCCTGCAAAAGTAGAAGTCATTTTGAAATGGCCGAATCCAACTACTGCCACCGAAGTCAGGAGCTTCTTAGGATCAGTACAATACTAGAGGAAATTCATTGCTAATTTCTCATACATAGTAGCACCTCTACATGCATTAACAAGTACTAAACAAGTCTTTCAATGGGGAGGCAAGCAACATAAATCCTTTGAGACATTGAAGGAAAAGACAAGCACCGTGCCATTTCTGGCGTTGCCAGATCTACAAAAATCATTTGATATTCAAACCAATGCAAGCAAATATGGCATGGGTGCAGTCTTGATGCAATGAGGTAAACATATATGTTATCATTATGAGATTTTCATTCAAGATGTGATTAACTATCCAACATATGATAAGGATTTGTATGCATTGTACAAAGTGTAAAGAAATGGAAACATTACTTAATGGGAAATGAGACAATCATTCATACATATCATCAACCATTACAATATTTGCAGTCACAGAACAAGCTACAACAATCATGACACTTCAAGTGGATGGGCTTTCTACAACAATTTCATCTTGTAATAAAGTATAAGAAGGGTATTCATAACAAGGTTGCAGACATGTTATCAAGACCAGTAATTAATGCATCTACAATACTCAGGTACAATCCTTTAGCACATGAAATTTATGCAGAACAATATGTTAGGGATGACGATTTTAAAGAAGTATATGATGCATTAAATCATGACAATCAACAATCATACTATTATATGGATGAAAATTTATTATATCATCTTGGAAAATTATGTATACCAAGAGATGAAAGGGTAAATGTAATTAGAGAAGCTCATACATCTCTCATCTCTGGTGATTTTGGGGTTGGTAAGACAATTGCACAATTACAAAGGTATTTTTATTGGCCTCGGATGAGTGAGACAGTTTCCAAGTATATCAAAGAATGTGTCATGTGTTCCACAAGTAAACCTAGCAACCAAAAACCGGGGTTATATACACCACTTTCGATACCTTCACAGCCATGGGAAATTATCTCCATGGACTTTGTAGGGGGTTTATCAATGTCCAAGACAGGTCTTGATTATCTATATGTCGTGGTGGAGAGATTCAACAATATGTGTATTCTAATTGCATGCAAGAAACATGTCACAGTTGGACAGACAACACAGATGTTCTTCACTAATGTATGGGTTCATTTTGGACTTCCTACATCTATAATATTAAATTGAGAATCTCTATTTTTGGGAATTTTTTGGTCTCATTTATGGGAGCTAATAGACACTAAGTTGAAGAAGAGCACGAATTTTCATCTGTAGACTAATGGACAGATAAAGGTGGTAAACAAAACAATGGTACATCTACTTTGAGGATACTGCAACAAACATCCTAAATTATGAGATGAACAATTACCTTATATCCAACATGCCTATAATCATGCCATGCATTTGTCTACTCAGAAAAATCCTTTTGAAGTATGTTTGGGGTACTTTCCTAAATTAGCTATGGAATTTGTTTTTGGAGAAGCAGGTAAAGAAGATGGACAGGATGATACAGATAAATCTAAAAGGTTCATTCAAAAGATTCAACAGGTACATCAAGCAGTACAAGAACAATTGGAGAAGAGCCAAGCCAAGTATAAGGAAAGGCAGAACAAACATCGGGTTGATCATCAGTTCGAATTCAGTGATTAAGTATGACTACATATCAGCAAAGATAAAATGAAAGGTGAAGGAAAAAAACTAAGGCCAATCCGATATGGTCCATTCAATATCTTAGAGAAGATTGGTACTAATTTCTTTCGTTTAGATATACCAACCTACATGAAAATGTATTCGGTGGTAAATGTTGAGAATTTGAAGCTTTATGAGCATCCTATGATTATGGATGAAGATGAAAATATTCAAGTTCCAGTAGTTGATGATTTTTCTCCAGAATATTTGGATGAGCTACAGGAAGATGTCATTCTCGACAAAAGGATCAGAGATTCACAGTGAGGTGATGTGGAATATCTTTGAGTTGGTCTTAAAGGGGTAAAACCAAGTAAATCCAAATGGATGGAGATTGGAAGGGCGAGGGAACTCTACCCTCACTTAGTGTTGAATCAACTTTTGGAGGTCCAAAAGTATTCCAATGAGGAGGAATGATCTAGGAGAATCCTAGAATGCTCACAAAAGGTCCAGAAAGATCTAGAACATCCATAGAGGTCCAAAATGGTTAAAAAATGCTCAAAATTAAAATTCTTCAAATCATCCTAAAAACTATATCATCGTGTAGATCTCATTGATATCTTTCCAACGACGCAAATTTCACCTCAAATTGATCTCATATGCAAAAGTTATGAGTGGTCAAAGTTCCAGTCAATCCTAACATAAAAAGTCAAAATTCAAAGTACAAAGATAAATAAAGAGGTGACACGTGTCACCAATGCATGGGTGACATGTGGCACCTAATTGGAAGTTGATCGGGAAAGTACAAATCTATGTGGTCCAATCGTCGATTAACAAGTGGCAGAAAATAGTTTCAATCCTAATTTGACATGTGACATTGAAGAGCTAATGAGAGGTTGTCATGTGACAACCTCCCTTTGGCCAATATTGATATGGTTGTATAAATGTTTTGGGACTATCAAGGTTCGACCGCATGACCTGCCAAAGGTCTTAACAAATCCCACTCCATCAACGTGCCACACATCATCACTTAATATCTATGTGTTAAACAATAAATTTGAATTTACACAAAGTTTAATATGGGCGACCAAATGGTCGAGGGTATAAGACCTCGACCATTGGCCCTTGGTATTGGAATATACCATATAACCAACACTGATCGCGGAGGGGGGCTCAACACATATTCCGACCAGAGTTTAAATAACCATATGTTATGGTTATAACAATATAACATCCATTCCAAAATTTGCACAAAGTTTAATACTACGGTTTCAACCATATGTTGTTGGTTATGACAATAAAACTTTATATAGTATGTTTGGTGGAGCTCGAACCCTCGTCCTACTATATATATTATATATTTTTAACCAACTCTCCTATAATTTCGATTTGGTTACAAAACCAACAAACAAAATATTTAATGCTTGCCACCAGATTCGAGACTTGGTTAGAAGGGGTTCCCTATTTAATGGCGCACACCCCAAGGATTTGGGCACACATTTTCTATGCATAATTTGGTCTCATAAAGCATGCAAAGAGTGTGAATGGTATGAGGCTGCACCGTAAAGCGTGCCAGGGGTTATCTTGACGAAATTTTGAGTATTTTATATCAATTTTGCACTATTTTTCGCTAGGAATTCAACGGTGCACTATGTTTTTTCATTTGAGAAACATGTAAAAATTTCATTGTAAAATGCAAATATTAGAGCATTAAGAAAATAAGTCTCTATTGGAAGTGGACCTGTAGAGGTAGCCCAATTTGGGTGAACTCCGTTTTCTCCAACTTGTGTATGTGATTATATTATTGTTGTTCATTTCACGTTAAACTATTTCCAAGTCATTTATCATTAAAGTGGAACTGGCTAGAAAAGCATTTCACATGTAATTTGCAAAACCATCAAGCGATCATTTTATTTTGAAGATCAAGTAGATGATTATGTATAGTTAAAATTATCAAAATCTAAGGATTGTTTGGA
Organism: Picea engelmannii; assembly: GCA_009831015.1. Taxonomy (NCBI): domain Eukaryota; kingdom Viridiplantae; phylum Streptophyta; class Pinopsida; order Pinales; family Pinaceae; genus Picea; species Picea engelmannii. The sequence continues at coordinate 519,669 of ML782345.1, read as the reverse complement.
TCACATAGTGCCTACACCAATTCTATTGAGAGAGGAAAGAGAGAAGATCACTATAATGACCCCATTTTTTGTTTATAGATAATAAATTTCCTTAGTTCTTGACTCTATTGGGAGAGAAAAGAAAGGAGAGAGAATAGGAGATCACTCTCATGGTACCATTTTTCTCTATACATAATCAATTTGCTAGTGACTCCAGCTCTATTGGGAGAGAAAGGGAGAGGAGATAAGAGGAGAGGAGATCACTCTCATGGTCCCATTTTTGGTATGTACATAATCAATTTTCTTAGGATCTCCAATTCTATTGGGAGAAAAAAGGGAGGAGAAATGAAAGAATATTTAAAATTCATAAAAACTATTCCAATATGTCAAACACAATGTAGACAAGGAAGTATCCATGTGTGTGTTTATGGGAAAGGTTAATAAAATAAAATAATCGCAAAAAATACTACCCTTTTCTCTTTATATATGTGTGTGTGTGTGTGTTTGTATAAAGAGATAAGGGCCATGCTTTTGCTATTATTTTATTTTATTAACCTTTCCCACAAATGTACACATGGATATCTCCTTGTTTACATTGTGTTTGACATCTTGGAATAGTTTTTATGACTTTTAAATATCCTTTCCATATATATATATATATAAAATTTTGAAATGGAGTTGGTTTATGAGGAATTAATTACACTAAAATATTTATCAATCTCGAATTTGGATTTGAGGTGTAAGTCCTCAAGTTGATTTAATACAACTCTTGTCATTGATGTGATGAAATCCTCCCTAGGTGGATATCCCCATCCTAGAAATGGTTTATGGTACAACCTAACCTAGCACTCTACATCATCTTGTTCAACGTTTCATCCTCCCCATGGTGACATCCCCAGTGGGGCAATTTCAAATTGAGTTTTGGGTGAAAGTGCTTAGGCTTATGTGATAGTTGATATTCCCAATTAGGTAATGTGGAAGCTAGGTTTAGGGTGAAACAAAATGAGGTAATAGGGTGTAAATATCGAGGTTGATGTGATATCATCCTCCTCAGATTGATGTCCCCAATCAATTAATCTAGAAGTTGGTTTACAATGCAAGTAAATTAAACAATCTCAAAACCAACTTGAGGGTGTATGTCTCGAGTTCATTTGATACCAATGGTTTAGGGTGCAACCTAACCTATCACTCTACATAATCCTTTTCAGTGTGGTAACATCCTCCCCGAGATGGCATCCCCAGTGGGGCAATTTAACATTGAGTTTAGGGTGCAAGTCCTTAGGTTTATGTGATAGTTGATATTCCCAATTGGGTAATGTGGAAGCTAGGTTTAGGGTGAAACACAATGAGGTAATAGATTGTAAGTATCAAGGTTTATGTGATATCATCATCCTCGAATTGATGTCCCTAATCAATTAATCTAGAAGTTGGTTTACGATGCAGGCAAATCAAACAATCTCAAAACCAACTTGAGGGTGTATGTCTCGAGTTGATGTGATACCATCTTCCCTTAATTTATGTGTTAACGTAGTCAAAATATATCTTTAGAGTGAAATTTTCTTATATAACATCCTATCTGTTTAGGGTGATGTCTCCAACTAGCTAATCTAGAAGTTGGCTTTAGGGTGCAACCCAATTGACTAATCTCAAAGTTGGGTTTATGGTGCAAGTTCGTGGGTTGATGTGATAGCATGATCTCTCACTCCATTATGAACATGGTTGATGGTTGATGATTTTAGTATCATTCTTGGAGATGTAAGTCCCCACATGGTCTTTATCTTTCGGTGGGGCAATTTCAAATTGAGTTTAGGGTGCAAGTCCTTAGGTTTATGTGATAGTTGATATTCCCAATTAGGTAATGTGGAAGCTAGGTTTAGGGTGAAACACAATGAGGTAATAGGTTGTAAATATCAAGGTTGATGTGATATCATCCTCCTCGAATTGATGTCCCCTATCAATTAATCTAGAAGTTGGTTTACGATGCAGGCAAATCAAACAATCTCAAAACCAACTTGAGGGTGTATGTCTCGACTTGATGTGATACCATATTCCCTTAATTTATGTGTTAATGTAGTCAAAATATAGCTTTAGAGTGAAATTATCTTATATAACATCCCTTCTGTTTAGGGTGATGTCTCCAACTAGCTAATCTAGAAGTTGGCTTTAGGGTGCAACCCAATTGACTAATCTCAAAGTTGGGTTTATGGTGCAAGTTCGTGGGTTGATGTGATATCATGCTCTCTCACTCCATTACAAACATGGTTGATGGTTGATTATTTTAGTATCATTCTTTGAGATGTAAGTCCCCACATGGTCTTTATCTTTCGGTGGGGCAATTTCAGATTGAGTTTAGGGTGCAAGTCCTTAGGTTTATGTGATAGTTGATATACCCAATTGGGTAATGTGGAAGCTAGGTTTAGGGTGAAACACAATGAGGTAATAGGTTGTAAGTATCGAGGTTGATGTGATATCATCCTCCTTGAATTGATGTCCCCTATCAATTAATATAGAAGTTGGTTTACGATGCAGGAAAATCAAATAATCTCCAAACCAACTTGAGGGTGTATGTCTCGACTTGATGTGATACCATATTCCCTTAATTTATGTGTTAACGTAGTCAAAATATAGCTTTAGAGTGAAATTATCTTATATAACATCCTCTCTGTCTAGGGTGATGTCTCCAACTAGCTAATCTAGAAGTTGTCTTTAGGGTGCAACCCAATTGACTATTTGTTAAGCCCTAATATTGGTTCATTACCCCTTAATTGGGGCATATTAGATTAGTAATGTTATTTTATTTATGTCGGCTTTAGGCCATTATTTGTAATTATACCTCCTAGTCTCCTATATATACCAAGGAGACATTTTCATTTTGAATCATCATGTACTTGAACATTTAAGTGGGGTAAAAGGAGGTTGCCCCCTTGAAGAGGCTTATTATTTGAAATTCTCTCTTTTTCAAGGCGTTGAGTACTTTTTCTGAGGATTTTCTATGCTATATTGATATTTGGTTCTTAACATATGGTATCAGAGCTCAAGGTCTCGGGGTTTCGCTGCTACATCTGAGACACCTTGGAATTTTCATTATAAATTTTTTTATACAATGTTTCAGAAGGAATGGCTTGGAGGATATTTAGTATATGGATCAAGGTACGTTGGGTTCAAAATTTAGCTCCCGAGGCCTTATAATTTTGGAGATACAGCCTGTACAAGATAGGGTTCTGGAATCGTTCTGAACTGAGTCAATGCGGAATTTTCACTATAAAAATTGTTCTGTAACGTTTCAGACCTTGATCTCTGGAGGTTATTTACATAAATTAGTAAGGTATCTATGGTAAAATTTTTAGCTTTTGGGTCATCTTAAATTTGTAGATACACCCTGTGTAAGATAGGGTATCTGACTAGTCTCAAGAAGATGTTCCAGGTAAAACAATCATAACTTCTTTTTAGAGTATCCAAATTACATGGGACTGGTTGCATTGGATCGTGGATAGTCTGTAGTATTTCTGGTGCAAGGTTCAGAATTTTATATCAATTATTTTGTGCGGGGTACACTATACAAGTGAGATCTCCTGGAAAGGCCAAAAATCGGCAAGTTGTGGGGAAGTTACCGTAAATTCCACTTCGCACATCCAATTTTGATCAGACCTATGGCATTGCAGAGAATAAATATCAGAGAAATACAAAAAAAATGTTTCATACCCAGAAGGGCTGAAACTTGGGAGATACAACAGAAGAAATATTGTCTAGTAGAACCACCTCAAAATCAAGGTTCAAAAGTGATACTTGGCCAACATGCCACCCAAAAAGGGAACTTCTACACCAAATAAGCCTCC
>ML782345.1:478997-493324 GCA_009831015.1 Picea engelmannii | reverse complement strand
TGTTGACTTCTATTTTTATCTCATAATGACTTAAAAGCGTTGTTAACTCTTGTTAGCTCAATGTCACTTTCCGAATATAACACCTATGACTGGGGTGACCTCTAGTAAAGTGTTGTTAATTCTTGTTATCTCAATGTCACTTTCTGAATATAACATCTGTGACTGGGGTGACCTCTAGTAAAGCGCTGTTAACTCTTGTTAGCTCAATGTCACTTTCCGAATATAACACCTGTGACTGGAGTGACCTCTAGTAACGCTGTTTACCCCTCTTTGGCCCTGGCTATAGTCTAACGGGGTGGTTTAGACCATTAATCCTCCTCTTTTGGAGCTCCTATTTGGAAAGGGACATTACATTGTGGCTTTGATGGAGGAGTTTGAATGTTTTTGGGTGCCCAAATTAGACAATTGTTTTCCAACTATATAGCCATGGCAAGATTTCTACATTTTTTTTGGGTGCCCGAATAAAAACAAAATTGGTCTTTAACTATACATTTATGGTATGGTATCTGCATTTTCTCAATGCCCTAATTGAAAAAAAAAGGACTCAACATGGATTGAAACATGAGCTTGAGATTTTCAGATCTCGCTATAGAGATTAGGGAGTTCGGGCATTGGAATTCATACAGGCAGGTGTGGTTGTTGGTGATGTACACGGGCATAAGATTGTTTAGTCCAAAAATGGGAAGCATGAGAGAAAACCCCATAAAAAGTATCCAACTATAAATAACTAAGGCCCATCTTTTGAACTGTCGAAATAGCTTGCTCCTCTGGGCAGAACCATCAGGCATTTCCAATAATATTGGAAATTTGGCATTGTTAAAACTGGTAGTGATAGACCAGGGCACTATCAGAGGAAAATATCCATAGTGATCTTGCTTAATGGTAAAATAGTAATCGAAAACTTTCTTGTTCCCCATTTTGAGGTCTGGTTATAGCTAGCGTACAATGGCAAAGCTCCACTGGTTTTGTGTTGTCTTGTGTTTGGCAGAATTTTGTTCATATCCCATGGCCCGAGTTATTTTATCATGGGAACATATACCAGATGTAAGAGAAAACCATTGGCATGATGTGTTTTTTTTATATATCAAATTTTTTTATGCAAAGGTCGATGCGTACTGCTCTATGGAACCTTGTGGGATCTTGCTTGACTCCTTATGTGTTCATGTGTTGCCTTCTGCTTCAACTTTCAATACATTTGGTGCTTACTTGGTTCTTGGTTGTATGCTTCATTCTGGAAAATTAATAATACATTCAGGATATTCACAATTTTTCTATGATCTTAAAGACTATAGAGGAAATGATTTTCCCTTAAGCTCTGTGATGCAAATGTAGTATGTGGCTCATTTTAGCACTTTTCCTTGATTGATGAACTTAGCAAAATTAATCTCCTAGAATAATTTGAAATAAAAGAATATATACTATGCGAAGTCCAATGGAACTATCATATCAATGAGAGGACATTAAAATTCAAATTCGTCATTGTTATACTTGTGGTGAAGCCGATAGTACAATAAATTTACTTAGACATCTCAAAATTGATTTTCTTATAGCTTTTCGACGCTTCTCTTATACAAGCAGATCCTAGAAACTATAAGCATGGCTCATTGTATCTATTCCTTGATTGAAGAACATGTTCACATGTTTAATGCACTTCATAGTTACTGTTAAGACCATCAATGGGGATTTCTTACACAAATTCTCGCTTTCGGAAATTTCCATCCCCTTTATTTTTTTCCTCTACTTTCCCTTTCTAGTTACTTACTCATTTTTTGGAAAATGCCTAGGTGCAGGAGTTGGCGGATTCACGTCTTCAAATTTCCACTTACTTTTATATCACGAGCCCGATCGACCGCTTCCCCATTTCATATTGAACAAACCTCTTGGATCGCGGGTTCTTGGATAGGCGGGTTACCAGATAGGCGGCTTCAACATCATGTTTCCATTGTTCCGTTGCCTGCAAACAACACCCGAACTTCCGCAATCTACAAATTAGCAAATAAATTCACCTTTATCTCGTTTTTAGCACTTTTCCTTGATCGATGAACTTAGAAAAATTAATCTCCTGGAATAATTTGAAATAAAAGAATATATACTATGCGAATTCCAATGGAACTATCATATCAATGAGAGGACATTAAAATTCAAATTCATTGTTGTTATACTTGCGGTGAAGCTGACAGTACAATAAATTTACTTAAACATCCCAAAATTGATTTTCTTGTATCTTTTCGACGCTTCTCTTATACAAACAGATCCTGGAAACTATAATCATGGCTCCCTGTATCTATTCCTTGATTGAAGAACCTGTTCACATGTTTAATTCACTTCATAGTTACTGTTAAGACCATCAATGGGGCTTTCTTACACCAATTCCCGCTTCCAAAAATTGCCATCCCCCTTCTTTTTTCCCTTTATGGTTACTTACTCATTTTTCAGAAAATGTCTAGGTGCGGGAGTTGGCAGATTCACGTCTTTAGATTTCCACTGTTACTTTTATATCACCAGTTCGACCGACCAATTTCCCGTTTCATATTGAACAAAATTTTTGGATCACGGGTTCCTGGATAGGTAGGTTCAACATTGCATTTCCATTGTTTCGTCGCCTGCAAACAACAAATGGACTTCCGCGATCTACAAATTAGCAAACAAATTCCCCTTTAGCTCGTTTTTAGCACTTTTCCTTGATCGATGAACTTAGCAAAATTAATCTCCTGGAACAATTTGAAATACAAGAATATATACTATGTGAAGTCCAATGGAACTATCATATCAACGAGAGGACATTAAAATTCAAATTCGTTGTTGATATACTTGCAGTGAAGTTGACAGTACAATAGCTATACTTAAACATCCCAAAATTGATTTTCTTGTATCTTTTCGATGCTTCTCTTATACAAACAGATCCTGGAAACTATAAGTAGGACTCGTTGTATCTATTCCTTGATTGAAGAACCTGTTCACATGTTTAATGCACTTCATAGTTACTATTAATACTATCAATGGGGATTTCTTACACCAATTCTCACTTTCGAAAATTGCCATCCCCTTTCTTTTTTCCCTCTGCTTTCCCTTTTTGGTTACTGACTCATTTTTCAGAAAATGTCTAGGTGCAGAAATTGTCAGATTCACGTCTTCATATTTCCACTGTTACTTTTATATCACCAGCCCAACTGACCGCTTCCCCGTTTCATATTGAACAAACTTTTTGGATCGCAGGTTCGCAGATAGGCGGGTTCAACATTGTGTTTCCATTGTTCCACTACCTGCCAACAACACTCAGACTTTCACGATCTACAAATTAGCAAGTAAATTCCCCTTTATCTCGTTTGTTTTTGCTTTCTGTTTACTTGGTCCTTTTTCCGAATGTGTCCTTTTTTTCTGTTCCGCGTATGTCTAACGCTTTTATATCATGAGTCCGATCAACCGCTTGTCCAATCGCGGGTTCCCGGATAGGCGGGTTCAACATTGCATTTCCATTATTCTACTGCCTCCAAAAAACACCCAGACTTCCGCGATCCACAAATTAGCAAATTAAATCCCCTTTATCTCGTTTGTTTTCGCTTTCTGTTTACTTGGTCCTTTTTCCAAATGTGTCATTTTTTCCTATTTCACGTGTGTTGAATGCTTTTATATCACGAGTCCGACCAACCGCCTCTCCATTTCATACTTGGCCACTATTACCATCGCTGATTCCTGGCCATGCTTGCTCAACATTGCGCTTCCATTGTTCCGCTACATACAAACAACACTCGAAAATTCCGCGATATACAAATTGATGGCTGAAATCTGTCATTGTGACATACAATTTGACCATCAACCCCTCACGTATCCTGGGTATATCTTGTGACCCTATTTTTGAAACCCGCCTGACCACTTTCCATACTTGGCCATTTCTTGGAATCTGTTTCGTGGGTTGGCATGTAGACAAAATGTACAATGCTTAGTCACTCTTTGCCATCCCTGCCACCTTCGTACTTCTTTCTAGATATGCAATTATTAAGCATTAATGCTAGTAGTTCATCATGCAGGAACCGTTAAGATTGTCATTAATGTTCGTAAGACCGGAGGAGATTCGTCATTAATACGAATTAAACCAAGATCTGCGGAGAAGAGTGTTATCCTTTCCAAGTATTCATTTCAAACATGATGCAATCTCTTTCGTGCGTTGGCCTGTTGGAGACTTTACGAAATATCTAATTCTTAATTGCTCTTCGTCGTCACCGTCACCTTCACACTTTTTTCTAAATATGCAATTAGTAAGATTTAATGGTAACAACTCATTATGCATGAACCTTGGAGAGTGTCATTGATCAACGAAAGGCTCGAGGAGATATTCCATTGATATGCATTAAACCAAGATTTGGGAAGGGTTATATTATCCCTCCCCAATTTTCATTTCAAACATCATCTGGAGAAAACAAAAATTCTCGTTAACTTATGGCAGCAAATACATAGCAGTTCTATCCAGATATAGTAAACACCTTCGAGCATGATGGCTAGAGGTTCCAGTATCCCAGGGAATATTCTTACTACTCATCTCCCTCTACCCAGGAGCAAAAAAGAAGATGGTCCCTTGGTGCACCGAGAGATATATTTCAAGCCAAATAATTCCAAGGCAACCCTACCTACTCAGAGAGCCTGCCCGCTTGCATTGATGGCTGGCGTAGAGGTTGATGTGATGGATTTCGAGCCAGAAGAATATGAACTGATGGACGATGATACGACAACGGATGATGGCAATGCAAAGATTGTTCCTACTCCTACACCCAAATTGAAATCAACCGTAACGGGCAGAACTTCCTGACTTTCCGATGGTGGTCCTGACAACACCAAAACAAGGGGTTTCAGAAAAGAAACTGATGTTGAACATAATAGCTTCTTTGTGGCTCAAACGTAGGAATTCCAAAGGTCCAAATTATTCTGTTCTAGGCGAAAGTCTTTTATTGTAAGGAAATGATCTGTTGATGCTCCCAGAGATATATTTCAAGACAAAAAATTATTCAATTGCGGGACCACTATCCTCTTCTTTGAATATACAATTAACATCTTAGGGAATGAGGACCAGAACACCCACTGGTGCAAGGCATATTCCTACTAGTCATCTCCTTCCACCCAGAATGGACTAATTTGGGCCTCTAGAATCCCTCGTGCAACCTGCGTCCCTAAGGTTTTCGACTGTGAGGAGGTGGTTTCTTGGTTTGTCCTAACTTTCAATTTCGAGCTCTTTTGTTTGCCCTGCAAAGTTTTTTGTCTTCTTCCCGACGGGAAGATTTTGAGAACTATCAATTTTACTGCAGGACTATTGTTCATCTGTTTCAAGCCAAGGATTTATTCCACTACGGACCCACTCTCTTGTTTCTTTTCGGTTCAGGTCTTTCGCAAAATATTCAGATAAGGGCATCGAACATTGATCCACCGAGGAGAAGACTGCAAGGATTTCCTAAAAAAAAGCATAGTAATCAGTTTTGTTTGCATGTTGAAGAGCATCTCGATGGCTCCTGCATGTTGCAGATCCTGTGCTTGTGTTTATGAAAAATATGTTCAATGTTTTGGCCCAAATAACTTGGTCCAATTTCTAAGGATAGATATACAATGCTCAATATTCTTTTTTTTTAATGGATTTACTAATAAAAAAATTGCCTTGGAGTCTTGGTTGCTGCTTCTTTTTTGGATTTAACACCTCATCTCATTGGCATGGTTCGACAGTCTCGTAGTTCTTCGATATTGTATTTGCTTAAGTAATTTGTTCTAAAATGGATAATTTAACAATTATATGGCAATGCACTATGTCGATCCATTAGGATTTTATGGAAACAAAAATGAATTTTAGACAGTTTCAAACCAACGTTCAATTATATTCGTAATGCAGATAGAACATAGCAAGACCAAATCACAATGTTGCAGCAAGATCATCATTCTTGTTTTTAGACATGCAATTATTAAGATTTAATGCTAACAACCCATCATGCAAGAAGTTTAATACTTAAGTTAATATGTTAAAGTCATGCAAGAATGTATCAAGAACATAATTACTCCCAGGAGTTGCAATAAAATATAATCTTCAACAAAGAATTTGTTGATAATTACTAGAAAATGATGGTTTTGCAACAATGGGGCTTGTTTGATATCAATTCCCGCTTACGAAAATTGCCCTCTGCCTTTCTATTTTCCCAGTCTTTTCTCCCCTGTAGTTTCTCTTTTTGGTTACTTAGTCATTTTTTTTTTTCTGAAAACGTCTTGCTGCGCGGGTTGGCGGATTCACATGTTTCAACCCAATGCTTCCCCTTTGTCTAAATTGCACTTTCCATTGTTCTGTGACCTACAAACAACACTCCAACTTCTGTGATATGAATATTTACTTCTGGACTCCCACATCATCCCCTCTTCCGTGTTACAAATTTTGCACTGAAATGTTCCGATATATACAATTTGACAGTCGAGGCCTTACGTCTCCTCGGGAACCCTTGTCACCCTATTTTGAAGCTCGTCCGACTGCTTTCCACACTTGACCATTTCTTAACATCTCTTTTGCGGATCATTGAGTTCACGGGTTCAGGAAATTTCCAATTTCTAGTTGTTGTTTCCTGTGCCCGCTACCTTCAGATTTATTTCCAAGTATATGCAATATGTATACAACTTCTCCAGAAACATACATAAAACATCTTGGCATGAAATGGAATATCTATTGTAGATTTGAATATATTGGATCTTCTTTTCCCTCTTCTATACTTAACTAAATTCCCGTTTATTTTTCCCCTCTACTCTCTCTTTCTTGTTACTTAGTCATTTTTTCGAAAATGTCTCAATGCGTGTGTTGGCCGATTCACGAGTTCACATTTGTGCTCATGCTTTTATATCATGACTCCGACTGACCACTAGCCATTCAATGCCTAGCCACTTTTCAGATCGCGGATTCCCAGGTAGGCGGGCTCTATATTGCACTTCCATTGTTTCGTGACCTCCAAACAACACCCAGACCTCCACGATATACAAATTTATTGCCGCACTCCCACATCATACCCTCTTTCGTGTTACACAGTTTGCACAGAAAAATTCTAAGACCTGCAATTTCACCTTCGGATCCTCACATATCTTGGGGAACTATTGTCACCTCGTTTTGAAGCCCCTGCGTTTGCTTTCCATATTTCGCCATTTCTTGGTATCTCTTTCGCGCATCCAATTCCATACTTACCCGAATTTTGCGCTTGCGGATTCCCGCATAGGCGGAGTGCACTTCCAGTGTTCCTTGACCTTCAAACAACCCCCCGACTTCCGCGATATACAAATTGACTTCTGGACTCCTACATCGGCCCCTCTTTCGTGTTACACAATATGCGCTCAAAAGTTCCAATCAATACAATTTGACCGTCCGTGCCTCACGTCTCCTTGGGAACCCTTGTCAGCCTATTTTGAAGCTTGTCTGACTGCTTTCCACAACCATTTCTTTCAATCACTTTTGCGGATCATCGGGTTGGCGGGTTCAGACAATTTCCAATTCCTAGTCGTTGTTTTTTGTGCCTACCACCTTCTCACTTCTTTCCAAGTATATGCAATAAGTATATAAATTCACCATAAACATGCATAAAATATCTTGCCAGGAAATGGGATATCTATTACAGATGTGAATATATTAACCCTTCTTTTCCGTCTTCTATACTTAACCAAATTCTAATTTCTCTTTTTCTTGTACTTTATCTTTCTCATCACTTAGTCATTTTTTTTGAAAATGTCTAGCTGCGAGGGTTGGCGGACTCACGGGTTCACATTTTCAGTCGTTATTTTATATTGTGACTTCGACCGACTGCTTCCCCATTCCATACCCAGCCACTTCTCTGACCACAGATTCCTGGGTAGGCGGGCTCTAGATTTCACTTCTATTGTTCTGTGACCTGCAAACAATACCCTGAATTATGTGATATTAAAATTTACAACCAGACTCACATCATACTGTCTTCCATATTACAATCTACCTATCATCCCCTCTTCCCTCGTACACATTTTGCACTGAAAACTTTCAAGACATACAATTTGACCATTGGGTCCTCATGTCTCTTTGGAACTATTGTCACCCCATTTTGAAACCCGTCCATCCGCTTTCCATACTTCGCCATTTCTTTGAATTTATTTCATGGATCGTCAGGTTGGTGGGTTCAAGAAATATCCATTTCCCAATCATTGTTTCATGTGCCCGCGCCCTTTGCAATTAGAAATTAAAAAGTATATATAAGATCTTATTTCTAAGTATGCAATTAGTAAGCGTTAATGCTAAACCAAGATTTGAGAAGATCTCCCATCAATACGCATAAAACCAAAATTTCCAAATGGTTATATTATCCCTTCTGACTATTAATTTCAAGCATCATGGAATGTTATTTGAGCGTCGTCAGGTTGGTCCGTTCACAAAATTTTCAATCCTCAATTCCGAAAACTAGTCTAACCGGTCATTTCCCTATTCCATACTTAGCCACTTTCCCGAAATTCCACAAATATACAAACTGACCGTTGAACTACCCCATCATGCTCTCTTCCAGTTTACACATTTTGCGGTAAAAAAATCCGATACATAAAATTTGACCATCGGACACTCACCTCTCCTGAGTATGCCCCGTAACCCTAATTTGAATCCTGTCCGACCGCTTTTCAGACCTTGCCAGTCCTTCCTTGCTCTTCCCTGGCTCTGTCACCTTCGCACTTGTCTATAATAAAAAAATGTTTATATATATATATATATATATATCTTGTTTCTAAATATGCAATTAGTGAGCTTTAATTCTAACAGCTCATAGTGCAGGAACCGTATAGATTGTCATTGATGAGCGAAAGGCTCGAGTAGATCTCCAATTGATACACACTAAACTAAGATTTGTGGAGGGTTATATTATCCCTTCTGAGTGTTGATTTCAAAATCATGAAATTTCGTTCGCACGTCGTCAGGTTGGCACGTTCAAAGAACCTCCAATCCTTAATTTCTCTTAGATGTACCTGCCACCTTCACACTTCTAAATATGCAATATTAAAGTTTACTGCTAACAACTCATCATGCAATACCCATAGAGATTGTCATTATGAGCGAAAGGCTCTAGGAGATTTCCCATTCATAAGCATTGAACCAACATTTGCGGAGAGTTATATTATTGCCTCCAACTGTTCATTTCAACCACCGTCTAGAGAAAACGAACGTTCTCATAAACCCATGGCATCATCTCGACAACAGTTCTGTGGAGATACAATGAACATCTTCGGGCGCGAGGACCAGAACTTCCAGTGGACTAGGGAATATTCTTATTACTCATCCTCTGCCGCCCAAAACAAAGTAATTTGGACCTCTGGGATTGCTCGTGCAGGCTGTGTCCTTGAAGTTTTTGATTTTAAGGAGTAGGTCTCTTGGTGCGCTAATAAATATATTTTAGACCAAATAATTATTCCACTGTGGGATCACTCTTCTGTTTCTTTGTCACCTCAGGTCTTCTACCATATGTTAAGATTGTCGGAGCCAACATTGACATTGAAAGGAGAAGATTCCAGGAAGTTCCTAAGAAATCATAATAATGGGTTGGATCTCTTGCATGAGTTCTTGGAAGACCTGATGGCAGTTCCTGAAGATATCACAACATTGCAGGTTAGTTCATTTAGAAATCCATTATGGGAAATTGCTTGGTTGTTTACAAGAATAACGGGACAGGAGTCCACAACAACTATTTCCCACATGGCTGTTTATATTTTGCATTTCACAGTCAAGGAACAAGCCATTTTTTATTGGGGCAAGCTAATTTCCCATGAAATCTATTCCCAATTGTCAAGCTTCAAAAAGGAGAAGAAATTTTATATGTCATCCTACTTGGTTTTTGCGATAGCACATTGTTGCTAGTTTCCAAAACTGTCTCTGTCCAAGAAGGTAAATTGGGAATTCGACCTAGTAACGTTCTGGTACCAAGCCTTATGGAAACACAAGGCCTCCCACTGTTTTTATGAGGTTTTTAATGGGTTTCTGTCTGTTTTCAAAGTTTCGTTGATAGGAGAAGATGCTCCCCGCATATCTGACCAGACAACCAGGTTTTTGGACAGGAAGGGGGCACTTGAACATAAGGATAATTACACTATGATTAGGATTTTTGGCTCTAGGGAAAAACCTTCTCTCCTTCCATGTCACATTATAGACATAATGTTTGTTACATAAGTAACAAGGCAACACAACTACTGGTTGCATCTATTCCAAGAGAAGAGAAAAAAACAGTTCATTCCTCTGTCTTGGAAAGTCGGGGACTTTGTGTTGAGAAACGCCAACAAAATTGACGAATTCACAACCCATTTCAGTAACTTGAACCTAAGATATGTTGAAAGCCTAAGAGGGTTCAACCCTAATAATTTTTTTTTACAACATTTACAAACACTTGGCATCGGCAGTTATTTTTTCAAAAAAGACCTCACTGAAAACAAAGACATTGAAGACAACGCTCCTGCTTCTGATGTCGACGACCTAGACACACTGCAAAGCACCACTTAATTGTACAAGAAACAAGGAAAAGGCCCTGGTGAGAAGAATGTTCAATCATCGGATAGCACTCCCAAAAGTATGACATTCCAGAGCATCACTCCAACAACCCACAACAACAACAAAGAAACTCAAAATTCTTTGAACAAAGGAGGAGATAATGACCCTCCTCACCCTAAAATTGATAGTTCTCACAAGCTTCCAGTGGACAAGAAGAGAAAAAAAATTGTGGGATAGGCGAAAGAGCCCGAAATTGAGAGTGAGAACATGGAACTTGAGCCTGATTTGGATAGCGTATTCCACTACCTTGATCAACCCAGAGAGACAATCCAACATAGTCATCCAATGGACATAGATGACACCGAAAATTTTGACAAAGATGAATCCTTCGTGTTCTAGAGCGTTGTTTTTTACAACCAGTCCAAAAAATTAATTATTGAAAAAAAAGATGTAAAAAATAAGAAAGGAAAATCTCATTCAGAGGTTAACCTTGCGAAAATGCGGTCGTCCCAAATCTCTCGACTTCACATAGCGACCACATATGCTCTTGATTCCATTGGAGACATTGAGGCAGAGAATGCTAGACTGAAGGATCGAGTCAAGGAATTGGAAGCAACATTGATTCCTATGCCATTGCTTTCCAATCCTTTAACAATAGCCATGCCTGCCACCCCTGCAACCAAGTTAAAAGGATCTTCCAACTTCCTCGCATCGTGTGGAGGATATGTGGAGAACAATATTAAGAAAAGAATGGAACTGATTATTGAGGCATGGGAAACATCACAAACCATGACCTCTGATCCAGATGGATATCGGTGGCCACCCACCTTTCCAACTGGCTCAAAACAATTTTCTGACATTTTTGGCAATTTACTATTTTTAGCAGTTTTTCGGGTCCTGAACTTCTGGAGCCGTTTTGAGGCCCTAAACGATGCTTTTTGGGGTATGTTGCGGTAGAAAAATCTCATCATGAAATTTTGTCAAAATGTTGTAGTCCTCGGATAGATCTTTCTAATGAGGTATTATATGCCTAAAACGGAGATCGTATGCAAAAGTTACGACCCCGGGAAGTTGATGTACCAACTTACCCAAACGGGGCCCACATGACTCTTGGCGCTTCATCTCCTAGGGTTAGGGTTTTGGATGTCTAGGACTTTTGGCATTCCTGTTTATTGTAAAAAAGGCCTTCAGAGCCTCATTGTAATCATCTTCTTGCAAATGCGCGCTGCCGTCACATCTCTTCTCAGAGACAAGCCGCCACCATTCTAACAAGCTTGTTTCCGCTGCATTTTACAGTTTCAGCTTATTTAATAGAAAACCAGTTTTACTGTATCTCTGTTATTTTTGTGTTAAGCACCTATTAATAATCTGTATTCATTTCGTTCTGCTCATAAAATCCGGATCAACCTCCCTTGGAACGAGGGCACATAATTTGCTTGAGCATTTGCAGACAGATTTAAAAGATGAAGAACATTTCTATTTAGACATGGTCCTTCCTTTTGGCACCATTGTCAAAAACGTGACAGAAACGAGAAAAAGACAACAAGATCTCCCATCCAAAAACCAGATCACTCAATTAAATGCATGCTGGAAAGAAAAAGTGAAGAACCTGCATCTCATTGTCCAGTCATGTGAAGAAACCATATCAAAGAAAGAAAAATTATTCACAAAGCTGACCAGAATAGATTTAGCCGGAAGGACCAACGAATTCCAAGACCCCAACTTAATCGTCATCTCCTTACCCTTAAATAAGCAAGCCTTCGATAAACAGGTTGATATTTTGAAGACGTTGTCTTTGGAAAAGTTTTACAACATCCTTGAATATGGTCAAGATGACGTCGACAACTGGCTAGTCGACTATTCAGTACATAATGACACAATTGATCAGGCTCTGCGTAATATTTCTATCGACTTCATGGAATTAGAAAAGGAACTTTTCAACATAAAAATCCGGAATGAGATCAACGTCGCCCTAATGAGAAGCTACATTGAAGAATGGCTTGAAAGGGAACTGAAGCAGGTTGTCGACGAAAGGCAATAGGCAATTTCCACGATTCTAGTAGTCGTCGACGACATCAATAAAAAGACATCAACAAGAAAATAGCAAAAGGCGTGATATGTACCATCACTGTAAGTCTATATTGATCACATCGTGTTTTGTTTATCAACCCAATTATTGCACTTTTTAAAATAGAAATGTCTAGCCAAAGACTTATACCTTTCAATTTATTCTTTTCAGGTATTACACTCTACTGTCGCCCACTTCTTCTTTCCACGGTCCTATTTCTTGTACATATTTCTCTTATGGTCTGCGGGAGCCCCAATCCCAGTCTATATGACAAACACATTTAAATTTCTATGAATATGTAACATACAATATTATTTTTTGATATATTTCAAATAAAATTGTTTTTTATCTCCTTTTATATTTATGTCCTCATAAATATTTATCTTCTACTATGCTTATGGTCCGCGAGAGCCCCAATCCTAGTCTATATGACAAATGCATTTAAATTTCCAGGAATATGTAACAAACAATATTATTTTTTGATAAATTTCAAATTAAGCTGTTTTTTATCTCCTTTTATATTTATGTCCTCATAAATTTTTATCTTCCACTATGCTAAATGTCAATAAATTGTGTTTATTTAATTTGAATATAATTTTTTTTGCGTGCCACATATAAAGACAAAATAGACAAAAAATTTCAACATAGCAAAATAGATTATATACTTTCAAAAAATAAATGGGACTGTATAGGCCTGTAATGTCCCCCACCTCTTAGAGAGGTAATGAGGAGACTCAGTGGCCTGGGCACCCCCACTAGATCATAGTCTCACACTGAAGGGGGGAAAAGTCAAGAAGTTAAAGTTATATTTTTAAGTTGACTTAAGAAAGGAAAAGTAAAGGAGTAAAAGATAACTCAACAGAAGAATAGAAGATTAACCCTGGGAGTTAACCTAACTCAACAAAGAATTAGAAGGAAAAGTATAAGTAAGAGGATGGGTGCACCTATTACTCATTCTGGTTTTGGATTAGCATTTGCTATTGCTCGAGCATTCAGTTTGGGGGTTTTGCTGTACAAACCCTTGTGAGCAACTCAGTGGTGAAATATCCACTCACCTTGTTCCACAGCTTGGTCTCAGAGATGAAAGACTCATCCACACCATTATAGTCTCAAGGCCAGTTTATCGAGGGAGGTTCGATCCAGCTTATCCTGAGGGCCTAGGGCCATTCCGATAGTTGGGTTTTGTTTGCAGGGGCAGGACCATCCGTTTGAGGGCTTTTCTGGAGGGTTATCATCATTCTATATTTGTCTGCAGATTGGGATGTCGTGGAGCCATAGGGGACGCCCCGTGATTCAGTAAAACTTAGATCTTGAGAGATCTGCTTGAGATCTGAGCCCAAAACTTCTCCCATGGGATTCTCATAGCCTGATCTATATTCTTGGAGAGTTTCAGAGCATTTGGAGGCCTCCTTCATCAGGGACGAACCAGCTAGGGTTTCAGTCATCTAGTGGGGCACACCATTCAGTGAAGAATTCAGATCTACGGGGTTTCAAAGTGGATTTGGGAATTTGGACATCTGGATTTTCCTTACAGTTGCCCGATATATCATTTGGCATATTTCTCGAGATGATTGGACACTTTTGGTAGCAGAGCAGAATTATTCAGGGCTTCAACATTCTAGCGGGACGTGGCACTTTCCAGCTTGGAGGTTGAACATTAGTACGGCTCAGATCTGCTTGATTTAGTCTTCATTGTATATCCAGCCTTTGGAGGCTTATTTTGTATTGTCGGGAGCATTTTGTAGCAGCTCATATCTATTGCTTGTA
>ML782345.1:429022-446109 GCA_009831015.1 Picea engelmannii | reverse complement strand
CACGGCTTCAGAGTAGAGAAGCCCGGGAGGGATAGTGTTGTTTTGTGCACAGAGCCATAGCTGTGAAGGTCGCAGAGTAGAAGCAAAGACCAAAACCTTTGATACTTAAGAAATCTTCCAAGGAGAAGAAAGAGAAGCGCATGCTCAAGGAAGAGCTACAACTGCCGTTAGATTAGCTGGAGCGAAGTAGATCTGGGTCGTCAAAAAGGAATGCCCAGACATGCGTAGAAGAGAGAAGAAACAGACGACAGAGACACTTCGAGATAGAAGAGGTGAACAACCAATAACCGTTGGATCTTGCAGAGTTGCAAGGCGGTTAGGGTTGGGTGCTTCAACCCACGAAGTTGCGAGAAGTGAAAAAAGGAAGTCAAACCATCGTGAACTTTCACGTCTCAGAGGTTCGTGAGTTTGGAGGTCGAAAGGAGTCGTTTACGACTTCCCGAGTAGTGAAGTGTCGAGAGTTGAGGCACAAGTGAGGAACGCGTGGTAGAACCACAAGGTGGGGCCCGCATGGATGACAGGCAGACATGCGTTGCCTGGAGAATGGAGTCAATGCTCGGTTGACTTCTCGCATCTCGGGGTTTCGCAAGGAGAGAGTGCAAGACTTGGGTGCTCCAACTCATGAAGTCGTAAGTGGTGAAATCGCGAGGAGCAAGGATAGTCGTTGGATCCAAGATGCGGGAGGACCTTTGGATCAAGGCCTTATCGTGCATATCATGCATTCGGAGGTTGGAAGGGGTCACTCTCGACTATAGAAGTCTCGAAGTGCTGAGAGTCGAGGCTCGTGAGAGCACGTGGCACATCCGTCAGGTCGGGCCTGTGTGATTGACAGGTGGGCATGTGTCACCCAGAAAGGAAGTCAATCATTACTGTCTTTCGCGTCTCGGGGATTCGCAAGATAGGAGCACGAAGGCTCAATGCTCCAACTCGCGAGGTTGTGAGTAGCGAAAAGTCGGTAAGCGCTTGACTGGCTTAAGCACGTAGACACGGGACAGGGCCCTGTGGTCAAGACCCCAAGGGGGAACCTTACCACTCACTAGCCTTGTCGAGGTTCGGCGCTTCGTCATGTGGGGGTTTGTAGAGTTGAAAGACTCGATGCTCTGGTAGCACTGATTCACAAAGAGAGAAAGATCGCCATACCTGTTCAGCCTGTGATCGCTACCCATGATCAAATG
Organism: Picea engelmannii; assembly: GCA_009831015.1. Taxonomy (NCBI): domain Eukaryota; kingdom Viridiplantae; phylum Streptophyta; class Pinopsida; order Pinales; family Pinaceae; genus Picea; species Picea engelmannii. The sequence continues at coordinate 444,934 of ML782345.1, read as the reverse complement.
GAGGTGGACAAGGAAGGAACTGGCCTACGCTAGGCCCCCGTAGGACTTTGGGGATTTTTTCCCTCTAGGAAAAGTGAAAAATCTATTACGCCGAAGGGGTATGTGACACCGGTATCTTTCTTTATCTTTTTAGTGTCCTTCTTTTCTTGCGGCTTGGAATGGTTGTCCTGATACTATCCATCTCTGCTCTGTCCTTTGTTCTGTGGGTTGGGGATGCCCTTTTCTGGATTTTGTTGTGAGGGGTTCCCAGACCCAAATTGCCACGTCTTTCGTTTGAGCTTCTGCTCAATTTTGACGACATATCGATAGGCCGCGCCCAAGGATGAGAAGTAAAAAAAAATCCATTTCGGTCTGGATGTATCTATGTAGAGCATCATGATACTTGAGCACCAGATGTTACTCTGAATCTTTGATACCCGTCTTGGTGCGCAAGGTATGAAAGATATTTGTGAAATATGGCACTGCTTGGTCTCTTTCTTGTCGCAGTGTGGTCCATTTGGTATACAAGTTGTCATAACTTTCGACAAGGTAGTATTGTTCCTTAATAACATCCTTGAAGGATTCCCAGGTGGTCATGACTGTAAATTATGAGGGTTCCTCTGTTTCCTTTTGCTCACAGAAAGTTTCCCACCAATCTTTGACATGGGGAACGACTTTGAGAAGCACAAAAGTAATCTTTTCTCTATTTAAAAAGTTATGGACAGAAAAATAACCTTCTAGTAGATTCAATACAAATATAAGAATATCGAAGTTTATTTTTTCCTTGAAGGGGGTGGTGCCTCCACTCATAGAAGATGCGTCGCCTGTTGGTAGCCACCAAAGGATTTGCGTGAAACTATCCATCATCCTGTTCCTTTGTTGCGTGAGGGCTTCCTCAATCAACAGTTTGAAAGGATCTCTTGTCCCATCATCTTTATTTTCTCTTGCTATGAGAGGTCACTTGGGCATGCGAGAGCTTTTGTCCTCAAGAGAAACAAGTTCGAGACCCAACTCTTTGTACTCCGACCTCATTGGGGACATGCATTAAGATGACAAGGAGAAGACCGCTCTGATACCACTAATCCGGATTTTATGAGAAGAACGAAATGACTATAGATTATTAACAGGTGCTTAACACAAAAACCAGAGATACAATAAAACTGGTTTTCTATTCAATAAGGAAATAAGCTGAAACTGTAAAATGCAGTAGAAACAAGCTTGTTGGAATGGTGACGACTTATCTCCAAGAAGAGATGTGACGCTTACGCTCATTCGCAAGAAGATGATCACAATAAGGATCTGAAGGCTTTTTTACAATAAACAAGAATTTCAAAAACCCTAGACATCAAAAACCTAACCCTAGGATATTAAGCACCAAAAGTCATGTGGGCCCCGTTTGGGTAAGTTAGTACATCAATTTCCCTGGGTCATAACTTTTGCATACAATCTCAGTTTTAGGTGTATGATAGCCCGTTGGAAAGGTATCGTCAATGAGATTCATTTTGGGGGCTCAATTATGTATTCGACTATAATTAATAAGCTCGATCCCGAAAAACCTTCATTTAGGCCCTCAAAATGGTCCCGGAAGTTAAAACTGCTAAAAATAGTAAATTGCCAAAATTGTTAAAAAATTGTTTTGAGCCAGTTGGAAAAGGTGGGTGGCCACCGATATCCACCTGGATCACCTACATCACCATAATTTTGATGAGTTAAAAGGTTAGGAAGGTCAATATTGTAATAGATATTTTGAAATTGTGATTTAATGTGGGTGTATGTAGGACATTCTAAAAGGAAGTGCTTTTCATTTTCAACCCTCTTAGTGTCACAAATATGCCAAATTCTTTCTACCCACAACGTTTTAGGAATTGTCCAATCTCTTCTTTCACAATAAAACTCGTGAAAGTTTATTTTTATTTTAACACTATTAATTTTCTTCTTTATGCTAGTTAAAACAAATAAATACTTTTGATTTTTTAAACTAGGATTGATCACCTCATTATAATATCTTAATTTTGATATCCTCTAATTCTTCATTATATCACAATTTATCCTTAAATTTAAATGTAATATTATTCTTAATATTATCATTATTTTACAAAGTAACTTATTCCTTCATTCCTAATAATTAAAAAAAAATTGTATCTTTATAACAACCACTTAAGCTTAAAAATATAAAAACTAATATTAAAAAATATAATTTATTATTTAAGTATTATTAAAATTTTACATAAAAATTATTTCATTCACATAAAAGTTAATATATAATCTAAAACATAACATCTTTATACAAAGTCCATTTAAATTTAAAAATATTAAAATACAATATTTAAAAGATTGCAATTTATTACTTAAATATCATTAAAAGTTTATATAAATAGTAATTCATACACAGAATTTAATATATATGATATGTCGTTATTAGACGGTGGATAAGTTTGTTGGGAAGGTAGTATTGAGAAGGAGAAGTACATGACTCTATTCTCTTTCGTGATGTGTAAAGTTGGACATACTTTTTCCTTTATCAATACTTTTGTTTGCTTTCATAAGTTATAGGTTTGTATTATAAAATAAGTTGTAGGTTTGTATTATAAAATACTTGTGCAAGATGAAGTTTATCATTCTTGTGGTTAAGTATATTGTTATATTTTTTAAATGAATGAATGAGTGTCCCCAAAAAAGGATGGATACATAAATTAACAAAATGTGGAAATTATTTTGTTTTTAATATATTGGAAATATTTACTCATCATAAAATCATTTATTTGATTTTAATTGTGTATAATAAAGTATGAATAGTTTACATATAAATTATTTTAAACTCAAAATAACAGATTCAAGTTTCTATCATATTATAGTACGTTTTATTTTTATATTTTTTATATTTTTTGCATTTAGATTGAGTGCATGGAGTAAAGTCAATCGTTGATTTTCATTGAATTTACTCTATATTTATTGGATGTACGAAATATGCAATCATGATGATGATTGTCATTTTCTTATTTCTCTAGAGTCGTAGTCACGAGGAAAAAATTTGTTGTAAGCTCTAGTCTACTTTTTTACCGAGCACATTCCTCACATTTTGGATCGAGCCATTTTGTAGTGGATTGAACATAAAATAAGAATAATATTTATGGTAGATAGCCAAAGCCTTAGTTATATGTAAAACGTCAACGACTCTAACAGACTCGATAGCAACCATTCCTCTCCAACATCCATTCTTTGTCATCTTCATCTCCACAAGCCCATTCAAATCGACATTTGGTTGAGTTTTCATGTAATTCCCGCTATGGCTTCACCAATCTCATAATATATCATGTACTGTTGGTGAAAAGTGGTCATGTTAAGTTGCTTCATGGATTCAAAACAAGTCTGAATACAATTTTGCTTGGTCTTATATCTTGCCAAAGCCATGAGCTATTCAATTTTGAGATTGTTAGAGATTATAGTTGAAGGCTCCAACTGACAAAAAATCTTTGCATCTTGCAACATTTGTGTGTTCTATGTACCCTCACCATATTTCAGAGTGCAATTTGAATACATGTTTTGACATATGATTATGTCGAATATTTGTAGAGAGGCGAAGTTGGTGTTGGATAGGCAGTTTTGGAAACAATTTTTGCAGTTTTGATCCAGTTTTGAGGAAAAATCCTAAGTATAGGAAAAGTGCGTGAAAGAAGAAGGAAAGCTAGAGAGTGTGCAACTGAGGCACATCCAGGAGGACAGTGCACAAAAGGAAGACAACACACATACATAAGAATAAAGAAAAAGAATAAAGCAAGAAAATAAAGCATGACATAAGGATGACAACCCGACATTCCAGAAATAGAAGAACAACGAAAAAACAACATGCACCTTGAAAAGCAGAAGAAAGTCGTTGAATAGCCAGTTAACTAACTTGGCCATGCATTGTAATGGGATATTTTGGGATAAATAGATAAAGGTTTTTAGCCCTAGAATTATGTATAAATATGTAACGAGCTAGGATATTCGGGGTTCAGTTAGGTGTTGTTTTGATGATGTTCAGTTATGATAGGTTATGATATGATATAGTTTGTTATGTTCTGTTCGATAATGAGTTCTAGAGTCTTGAATGTAGTAGTTGATAGACAAGAAGAATGAATAAAGGAATGGTAAAGAGATGTTACAGAATCTTGGGTTGTCTATATTTTTGTGTTTGATTATGTATACTATTTGCATGCATCGTAGAATAGATTCGTGTGATAATTAAGTATGGTATAATGTTCATGAGTGTGACAATAACAAATCCATGAAGTAATATGGAATATGATGAGTATAGGAATATGAATCACGAGTAAGTTAATAACTGAACAAAACAAAGCTATGCACACAACATAATAAGGAAGAATGAACCGAATGTTTGCCTCCCATTCCCTTACTACTACAAAAGCCTGTTTCTCGCAGTCCCAATAGATACCTTGGGTGAGACTTCATCTACGCAAGAAGGTGATACCAAAAGGGCCAATGTCTGGTGGGTTTTATTGGTCATAGGTAAACCGAACCTTGGGTTTTACAACCCACGCACAGAAGAACGTCAACAAATGGTTCTGTTGTTGGGACCGAGACTTTGTGATTAAGGGGATGTTTTGGAGGCTGAAAAAGAAGGAGATCTCATAATGATTGGAAAGGAAGGAACACGAGTTTACACGAAAAGAGAACAAAAAACCTTGGATGAGTGACAAGCAATAGCTACAAAAGTATGTGTTCACTTATTTGCATGAAATTTTCTTTGGAAAATTTCCAATTATTCTGACGGAGTGGCTAGAAAGATTAGTGAAGAAAATTGGAAGGTACAACACTGCAACACTGAGGAATTGAACTTTTGAATTTGTAAGATAATTTAATTATGTAAGTAACCCAATTACTCGAGTAGTTGATTTTTGGTTGGATAACATATTAGGAGGTTATGTTAAATAGTTTGTAATAGATTGTATTCAATCATACACTGTTGCAGAAAGGGGATTTTTCAAAGGTCTATGCGAGAGTTTCTTGAAATCATTAGGTACGTGGATAAAAATGATATTGTGTGAAAATCACGTGACGATAATGAAATATGATTGGTAAGGGGTTCACACACATAAGGGAACCAGGGGATGACATGGAGATCATCTGAGAGAAGGAAGGAAGCAATGAAAGAGATAGGCAGGGACTGAGGATGTAAGAAGAGGATATACCAGAGGAAGGATATGAGTTTGGAGAGTTGCGTAGAGGGAGGAGGTACAAGAGGCAAAAGAATAGGTCTGAGAAAGGAGAGCCGCGCAGTGAGCCTTGTGCACTAGTCCAAAGAATAAGATTTCTAGTCCATTCTGATAATAGAGGAGCCAACAAGTCCTACTCAAACAAGATCCTGTGTCCAATCCACAACCCCATGTGCATCACCACAATCATAAATAACGTTTGAAGATTTTTCAAAAGAAATTGTAGTTAGACAAGGAGGACAAAGTAGTAGTAATCAGAGTAGTGGAAGTAGTGCGCAGAGTTAGAATCAGATTCAACCAGCATCACCTAGAGGAGGGACTACACCAAACAACATGGTTGGGGTAGACAATACTCTTAGGCTACCTGAGTTCCAAGGAATAGGGACAGAGGACTCGAAACAACACTCGTTTGTTTGCAAGACAATTTGGGCCTCAAAGAATGTATAGGATGAAGTTATGAAGATTGCACAGTCAGTGACAACATTTAGAGGTTGTGCACTAGTATGGTATATGAAGTTATAGAGCACCATGCCTACAAGACAGACCAGGACTTTAGCAGAGATTAAGAAAACACTACTGAAGGATTTAAGGAAGCCAAATTCAGAGTCATAGTACATTGCAGAGATGAAGGAGATCAAACAGGTACAAATAGAGTCAGTATGGGATTACGACCAGACATTTAAGGATGTGATGGGTATATTAACTTTTCAGATTCCATATCAACAACACCAAGAATGGTTTATCACAGGGATTCTACCACACGTTTGCATACCATTGATCCAACTGAAGGTTGCGTCATAGCTTGAGGCATTAGAAATTGCGATGAAATTGGAGTCATCTCTGGTGGGAGACAGTGGAGGAATGGAGCAAGTTCATACACAATTAGTTGCATTGAAAATTTGACTAGAAAAACTGACAAAGGGAAAGGAGAAATGAGAGCAAGTTTGGTGTAAAAAATGTAGGACTAAAGGTCACTACAAAGACGAATGTCCAACATTTGCGCAATATTTGGTGGCAGGAGCACCAAATCCATTACCGAGAGGAGGATGCTAATATATATGCAAGAAATGGGGCCATCACCCAACTAAGTGTCCAATAATACATAAGTATCAGAGTACACCGAAGAACTTGTTTTGCAATTTTTGCAAATCTATAGGACACGAGGAGAAGGATTGTTGTGCATTTGACTTAATGAGAGAGTGCACATCATATATGTACATGATGCAAGAAGAAAATGTTGCAGTGGAAGCAGGGCGTCCAAAATACAACAAACAAAGAGGTTTCAATCAAGGGAACAAAGGAAACTTTGGTACAGGTTGAGGTAGAGGGAATTTTGGTAGAGGAGGAAGAGGACCGATTATATGTTATAGCTGTAATAAACCAGAACACTTGAACCTTGATTACCATAATCCATGTATGACATGCACCTATTGTAGAGAACTGGATCACTCGACATAATACTGTCCCCAACTAGTTGCGACGTTGCAGGACAAAGGAAAACAAAACCAAAATCTGAATCATAATGTGTAGATGATATCAGCCGAAAGACACAATGAAATACCCATAGTAGCAATAGTTACGCATAGAGGAGCTAGAACATGGAATGATATCAAAAATAAAGGAAAGAAAACTGAACAATGGATAAGGAAGTCAGTAGGGCCTATTCCAGCCTTTGATCCTCAACAAGAAAAGGAGACATATTGGAGAGTAAGAAAATAAGTACTCGAAGTGGATTGGGGAGAATCAACATTAGTTGCACCTCGTGTAGAAGATCACATTATGCCAAAGAACCCAATGGGGAAGGTAAGCATGCTAACATAATCCTTGAGAAGTTACGTAGAGATAATAAAAGATGAAGCTACGTTCATTACATTATACGACATGATTGATCATTGTACAAGAGGAAGGGAAACTCCTGTCGTGCAAAGGATGGTAAATTAGGTACTACGCAGGAAGAGAACCAATGAAGAATTCATATTCAACGTGCAGATTGGAGAGTATGATGTGGATAATATTATCTTGAAATTAGGTTCTGATGTGAATGTGTTACCTAAGAAGACATGGGAGTTGATGGGAAAACCCAAGTTGGTATGGTCTCCTGTTCAACTAAGGCTTGTGAATCAACACAAAGTAGTTTTGGATTGGTTTTATGGATGACCTAAGGGCAGAGAGAAGATGGTAAGATGTGAGGGAAGAGCCCACACATCCACTTTAGTGGGGTTTCTCCAAAGTTAGGTTGTCCTCTCTTATTTTAATGCAAGTGTGTTTTTCCTTCCTTTATGCTAAATTGTATTTTCATGATGGGCTAGCTTGTGCAGACAGATAACCTGGTGAAAATAGGGTCCAAGTAAAGTAAGGAGTTCAAGTTGGTGTGTATTATTTTTGCAAATATTTTTAAAATTCAGATCTTTGATGATAAATAATTTTTGGGGTGTTGTAAGAACCCTCGAGTACTAATTTGTATTGTGAGACAGGGATCATCAACCAACTAGAGTAATTCAAGGATGATCAAGAGATTGAAGAATGTTCCTCCAAGAACTTTCTCGCATTCTAGCAGCAGCTAGGATATCCACCTCTCAGGAAGAGCATATCTTGACAACGGTCAAGAATTTAGTTGTCTCTCCATAGGAAGATTTAGAAGTCCCGTCAAATTCCTCTTGTCAATTTGTTGAGGAGACTAAATAATCATGGATATAATTCGATGGAGAGAAACCAGTGGAACCTGAGATTGAGGAGTCCTTAGCATGCCTCTCAACAAATCTTGTATGTACTCCAAAGACCAACCATCTTGAAGAGGATAATCTGCTTAGCATGGTAGATGAGGACATTCAGTGTGACCTAAACAAAGAAGAGAAACACGAATATAATGATCCTATCAACATATGGTTTCAATTAGTTATTAGGTCACACCACTCTTTTATTTTTCATTATTGCTTGATATCATCATCAAAGCATCTCGTCCTTCATACTTCGGTATGCATTAAAGTTTATTTTTTAAACCCGAGTATGGATATATTTCTAACCCTTTTACGCTCATGGCTTCACTGGAAGTATTCCTATACTTGAAGGACATTTTATTTTGTTCAATTAGAGTAGGATAGGTAAATAAATAAATAAATGTTGCACATAAGTACAATGGAAAATATCTTTCATACTTTTCATAAATAGGAATGTCAAAAGTTAATAAAGCAATCGGTTTAAGATCTTTTGTTCCTATAGTAGATTTCTTTCTAAAAGTTATGATAATTTTGTTTGGAATTTTATGAGAAGGTAATCTCTTCATCCTCTGAATGCACACATAATACTAGAAGGGTTTCAAAAGCAGAGAAGGAATTCTTGTCAACAAAAGATAACACTTAAGGGAGTGCTTCATGACCTATTTCTTCAAATTTCTTCTTTTTCCTTAAGTTGTTAAAAATGATGCATTCGTGCTTTATCATTACCTATCTATTTTAAGATCAGTATTTCACAAGGATGATCAATTAAGTGATCCTTTTAGTAGTCGAAACTGAATGTTAATTCCAAACTATTTTATTCATAGCCAATAATTCAAATTTTGACATTTTCCCCAAATTTTTTGTTTGTAAGCATGCATACAAATCTAGTTTTAATTTGTTCTATTGGTTTGTTTTTAGCAGATGTTCACAACCTTCTGAGCATCTTTTTTTAGCATCTCACATTGTTTGCATGAGGCCATGCAAAACCTCAAGCATGGGGGAATGGCTGCTGAGACAATAATAGCTAGGTTTATTTTGTAATAAAAAGGAAGTGCCAACAAGAGCAGTGATCAACCTGGTTCCAAAAGAGGAGGGTTCTAAATATCAACATGTGGTCATCTAGCTATAGAATACCCTCTTTTCACAGAGCTTGGATCCCAGTCACCAAATTATTTTGCATTATTCTGATGCAAACTCAAATTTCTTGCATCTAGTGTTGGTATTTGTTCCATCTATATGGTTTTTCAGTTGAATCAGATCAAAGGTCCTCTTCCAGAACACCAGAACACACCAACTAATTCTACAAGGTGCAACCTACAAAATTTTCAGTCTACAAAGCACTACCACCAGATATTGTGTCAAATTATCCTTGAGTACCATAATACAATGTTTTCCTCTGTGCTCATCTGGTACTGGACCACATCTCTGCATCCATCCGATACTGAACAACATTTATGCGTTCAATTGGTACTGTAGGAGAAGGTCTGCGCTATTCTGGTACTAGTCATAACCCTGTGCTCATCCGGTACCAAAGGAGAAGGTTTGCGCTATTTCGGTATTAAGCACAAACCTGCATCCATCTGGTACTTAGGTGATGTGATACTAGTAGCTCTAATCATATATTCAAGTTTTGCTGCTCGATTTAAGTGTTTCAAGTACTAGGACGTATAAATTCAACATTTTTCATTTTATTAAAGAAATTAGACTAGTTATGCATTAAACATGTGGTTACTCTCATACATCCTCCTGTCCTCAATTATTGCACGCTCCCTACCATGAACTACTCCAAGCCCTCGTATACATCTCATATAGAAAGCATTCATCATGTCACTCTATTTCTGTCCCCTGTTACTTGTTTTCCTTTTTCTGTTCCGGTACTGTTCTGTTCCAGTACTGCAGAATTATGTTTCGGTACTACTTTGTTCTGGTACTACAGAATTATGTTTTGGTGCCGTCATGCTCCATTACTTATCTGGTACTGATGCCAAAGTGATATGATCTTCGTCATGTGTTTAATATTGTTTTCAATTCAGGTAATTGGAGGTATGGGCTAATCTTTTCATGTTCTTTCTATCAATGGTCATTTAAGTCTTGTGTTGAATTGTTATTTACTCTCATGTACATCTTCCTCCTACATTTCTACACTCACCCCTAAATGAATCATCCTTACTATCCTTTAAGAAGATATTTCCACATTTAGCTCTATATGATAATGGGTGCACTTGTCTTATTACCTCATCATGTTGAAAAAGTGATTGTTCTTATCCAATTTTATCTTTACAAGTTTTTCTTGGGAGGGATTGATGAAAACCTCATGTGGTGGACTGCCCTTGCAAAACCGCAATGAACTTTCATGAGAACCCTAATAGGATTAACTAGAGGGACCTCTTAGTCACTATCCGAGATGTTTCATTATACATTGAATAGCTGAGATTTAAGTTGAAAGTGGATGATGCCAACCTTGTGATAATTGCAAACAATTAATTATGTTCCTAATAACACTCTCGTACCACCTGCCTTCCTTATACTCTAAAAAATGTCAATGAACATTATACATCATTCTAAATATTTTGAGTAATATAATAAAAATGATGTATTAGGAAGTACAAGTGAACCCGCCGAGGTACTAAACAGGCATGCTGGTAGCGGGGCCATGCTTTTATGGTACTAAGGTAAACCTGTCGGGGTACTGAACAGGCCTGCTAGTAGCAGGGCTATGCCGAGTAAAGGGAGATGAAAAACATAAAGTGGCACACCTAAAAATGAACAAAAACCATTGGGTCTCATTCTAAAGCATTATCAATGCAAGACTAAGAGATGACCTTTATATCTCTCAGATGATGTTCTTAAGAACCTTCAAGCATCCACTTTAGAGTTCTAAATTTAAAATAAATAGGTTTGCATGAGAAGTGGGACCCTCAATATATGTAATTCACCTTACCTAAGAAACAAGAGCTTCATCTCTAAAAACTTGGATAAGAAACGAGTTAATCATCTTGGGATGTATTCTTTTATGTGTTCCTCTCTTCAAATGAGATCTAAACTATGCTTATATTGCTTTTATTTTAAAGGTAATCTAGCCAGGGAGACCTATTAGTCAAAGTCATTATGAAAAATCTTGGCCACTATCCTATAATCATGTTAGAGTCACATCCAACCCTTTCTCCTAACTATGATCCACAACAGATTGGATAAGACTTAACGTCAAATCACTAACAGATCTAATTTATTACTCATGACTCCACTTTTCCATCATAACTACTTTTCCATGGGTAAGAAGTGTGAAGCATAGGCGAGGAAGTTTATATTTTTTAGCATGAACTTAGGAGCTGAAGAAGTGTGGAACGTTGGGGAATGCTTGATCGAGTGAGTAATACCATCAATTTTGAAAATTTGAAGATCATTGTTTCATGAGGACATGCAATGACTTAAGCATGGGGGAATGTTGAGTCTCCATTTTGACACCTTTATTACCCTATATTACCCTCTATCTGAACCTATTTTACCTATTCTATGTGTATATAATTGACTGTTTCCTCCACAAATACACTTGATGACCTTGTCAATATGCATAGAGAGGTAACTCATGATTAAGGCATGATTTGTTTAGTTTTCTTGCATTAATTCAATTAAATGCTTGATTATGTATGATCCTAATCACTTTGACTCTTAAGCAACTTGATATGGTACCTGACTATTTCGGTACTACAACTATAGTGTGATCTGGTACTGCAAATATGGCGCGATATGGTACCCAGTTTATTCCGGTACCAAGGCTCCACCTATTCCAATACCAACTCTCCGCCTCTTACGGTACCAACTTCATTCGGTACCAGCTCTGTACTTCATCCAGTACCAGCTCTGCGCCTCTTCTGGTACCATATCCATCTAGTACCAGATTTTTGCTTCATCCAGTACCATCTCTCTGCCTCTTCTGATACCAATTCCATCTGGTACCAACTCTGTGTTTCATCCAGTACCAGCTCTCTGCCTCTTCCGGTACCAGCTTCATCCGATACCAACTCTTCGCCTCTTCTGGTACCAGATTGCACCTATTCTGGTACTAGCTCCATCTAGTACTACCATTGCGCTAGTCCAATACCCATATTCATGACTGTGTTCATCTGGTACTAAACCCCTGCCTACATGATTCCAGTACCAACTGTGCTAATTTGATACTAGACATAATTCATAATTTTTGAATATTTCTAGAAGAAAATCAAGCACATGGGTTTTGTCCAGGATGATATTTGCATACATAAGTGTGCATCATAATTCACCCAAATCGCATGTGTGGACCTCCATCTCAAGGGGAACGATTCTGACAAAATTAGTAAAAATCTCAAACTGCCAACTTGCACCTCGATTTCCGTGCATATGGTATCGGATCTAGAAATTCGAAGATATGGGTTTTGTCTAGAATATGGAAAATTGAGTATATAGAAGGCATTTTTTCAAAACTAGAATTGGTTTGGTAGATATGGGTGGAGCCCTAACTCAAATCTACCCAAATTGATAAAAAACACATATTTGTGGGATTTATCCTAAAATTGTGAAAATTGTTTTCTTAGTTTGGGGATTCGGTTTCATCCATTCCTCCATAAATTTTATGTATAAATAAGACCTCATAGGTCTGAGTGAGAAAATGAGTTGATATGATGTAATATTGGTTCTTGAAGAAAGAGGAATTGTTATGTTGTAGGGTTGATTCTTGAAGACTGTGGATTGTACCTCTGTTTTTCTCAAGTAATGATATAAATTGCAGTTCATGGAATTGATGCTTGTTATCAGAGATTTCATTATGTAAGTTTCTTTTAAAGATACCTTGTTGGTATGGCAAGGGCCCACTGACCCAACCAAGGTAAGCTTCTTTGTATTTACTGTATATATAAATCTAGTTTGTGTATGGATAAAATCATTTTGTGTTTTGATCATAACATCTAAATTTATTTCTATTTTATTTCAGTAAACATTTGAAAAAATACAATAAAGATGTGTGGTAATTGTGAGTGAGTGAGCATTTTTGGAGTGCAATATAGATTTCTGGAATGTAATATGGATTTATGAGTGCAACATAGATTCTTGAGTGAATATTTGCTATCCTTGTATGTGTGTGTAGACAATCATTTGATATATTTAATGATGTAGTGTTGTTTCTATCTTGCAAATCTAGGGATAATTAAGATCTCCATCTTTCAACCTACATGAGCCTATAATGGAGTATCACAACATACCTAAAGTTTCTTCCCGAATTAATTAGGTTACACCTTGCAAACACATGCACACTCAAGACCTCCATCTCTCACCTTACATGTGCCTAAAGTGGAGTGTCTTCCTTCACATGTGATTTCCTCTAGCATTGATTGATGTTTTCCTTTGAGCATATGCAGAGTGTTGGTTGCTTTAATTGCTATATGGAACAAGATATGATTTCATCTCTTCATTTCATGAGCCTGTAATGAACAAACTTGTCACCTAAGCAAGAGTCTTTTCAATTGTGTATTTGTCTGAGAGTTTTGTTATCAGTTTTAATCTTCTAGTTTGAAGTTGTGTGAAGAATGTTATTGTTGAAGTGTGCCCATATTTGTTTTCTAGTTGTTGTTAAGACTAGTAGCTACAAATAACTAAGTCAAAGTCCATATTTCCATTTCATGAGCTTGTAAATGGACAAGTCATTATCTGAGCAAGATATTTTGAATGCATGAGTGGAGAATGTTATTTGAAAAAGTGTGAAAACATAGTATTTTGTTATTGATTGTTTCTTGATTGAGATATACTCATCAAACATAGAAACCTATCTGTTATCGACACATATAGTGCATCAACTCTACTGATTACGAATCCCAGTTGATAGTTTATGTTTGGTAATATATTATGCATATAATTGCACAAACATTTTGGCGCCGTTGTCGGGGAGCTGTAAACAGTAATAGGTAGTGTTTGAATCCGATTGCTTTAATAGTTTTGGATTGGTTTTATGGATGAACTAAGGGCGGAGAGAATATGGTAAGACGCGAGGGAATAGGCCACTCATCCACTTTAGTGGGGTTGCTCCAAAGTTAGGTTTTCCTCTCTTATTTTAATGCAAGTGTGTTTTTCCTTCCTTTATGAAAAAATTGTGTTTTCATGGTGGGCTAGCTTGTGCGAACAAATAACCTGGTGACAACAGGGTCCCAGTAATGCAAGGAGTTCAAGTTAGTGTGTTTTATTTTTGCAAATAGTTTTAAAATTCATATCTTTGATGATAAATCATTTTTGGGGTGTTGTAAGAACCCTTGAGTACTAATTTGTGTTGTGAGAGAGGGATCATCAACCAACTAGAGTAATTCAAGGATGATCAGGAGCTTGAAGAATGTTCCTGCAAGAACTTTCTCACATTCTAGTAGCAGCTCGGATATCCCCCTCTCAGGAAGAGCATATATTGACAACAATCAAGAATTTAGTTATCTCTCCACATGAAGATTTAGAAGACCCGTCAGATTCCTCTTGTCAATTTGTTGAGGAAACTAAAGAATCATGAATATAATTCAATGGAGAGAAACTAGTGGAACCTGAGATTGATGAGTCCTTAGCATGCCTCTCAACAGATCATGTATGTACTCCAAAGATCAATCATCTTGAAGAGGATAATCTGCATAGCATGGTAGAGGAGGACATTCAGTGTGACCTAAACAAGGAAGAGAAACAAGAATATAGTGATCCTATCGAAATATGGTTTCAATTCGTTATTAGGCCACACCACTCTTTTATTTTTCATTATTGCTTGATCTCATCATCAAAGCAGTCGGTCCTTCATACTCCGATTTGCATTAAAATTGATCTTCTAAACCGGAATATGGATATATTTCTAACCCTGTTACACACATGGCTTCACTGGAAGTATTCCTATACTTGAAGGACATTTTCTTTTGTTCAATTAGAGTAGGATAGGTAAGTAAATAAATACATGTTGCACATAAGTACAATGCAAAATATCTTTCATACTTTTCATAAGTAGGAATGTCAAAAGTTAATAAAGCAATCGGTTTAAGATATTTTGTTCCTATAGTAGATTTCTTTCTAAAAGTTATGATAATTTTGTTTGGAATTTTATGAGAAGGTAATCTCTTCATCCTTCAAATGCACACATAATACTAGAAGGGTTTCAAAAGCAGAGAAGGCATCCTTGTCAACAAAAGATAACACTTAAGGGAGTGCTTCATGACCTATTTCTTCAAATTTCTTCTTTTTCCTTAAGTTGTTAAAAATGATGCATTCGTGCTTTATCATTAGCTATCTATTTTAATACCACTATTTCACAAGGATGAGCAATTAAGTGATCTTTTTAGCAGTCGAAACTGAATGTTAATTCCAAACTATTTTATTCATAGCTAATAATTCAACTTTTGACATTTTCCCTAAATTTTCTGTTTGTAAGCATGAATACCAATCTAGTTTTAATTCGTTCTATTGGTTTGTTTTTAGCAGATGTTCACAACCTTTTGAGTATCCTTTTTTAGTGTCTCGCATTGTTTGCATGAGGGCATGCAAAACCTCAAGCATGGGGGAGTGGCTGCTGAGACAATAGTAGTTAGGTTTGATTTGTAATAAAAAGGAAGTGCCAACAAGAGCAGTGATCAACCTGGTTCCAAAAGAGGAGGGTTCTAAATCTCAATGTGTGGTCATCCAGCCACATAATACCCTCTTTTCACAGAGATTGGAGCCCATTCACCAAATTCTTTTGCATTATTCTGATGCAAACTCAGAGTTCCTGCATCTAGTGTTGGTATTTGTTCTATCTATATTGTTTTCCAGTTGAATAAGATCATAGGTCCTCTTCGAGAACACCAGAAAACACCAACTACTTCTACAAGGTGCAGCCTACAAAAGTTTCAGTCTACAAAGCACTACCACCAGATATTGTGTCAAATTCTCCTTGAGTACCTGAATACAATGTTTGCCTCTGTGCTCATCTGGTACTGGATCACATCTCTACGTCCATCCGATATTGAACAACATTT
>ML782345.1:409212-427131 GCA_009831015.1 Picea engelmannii | reverse complement strand
CCATGGGTAAGAAGTGTGAAGCATAGGCTAGGAAGTTTATATTGTTTAGAAGGAACTTAGGAGCTGAAGAAGGGTGGAACGTCGGGGAATGCTTGATCGAGTGAGGAGTACCATCAATTTTGAAATTTTGAAGATCATTGTTGCATGAGGACATGCAATGACTTAAGCATGGGAGAATTTTGAGTCTCCATTTTGACACCTTTATTACCCTATATTACCCTCTATCTGAGCCTATTTTACCTATTCTATGTGTATATAATTGATTGTTTCCTCCACAAATACACTTGATGACCTTGTCAATATGCATAGATAGGTAACTCATGATTAAGGCATGATTTGTTTAGTTTTCTTGAGTTAATTTGATTAAATGCTTGATTATGTATGATCCTAATCACTTTGACTCTTAAGCAGCTTGATCTGGTACCTCACTATTCTGGTACTGCAACTATAGCACCATCTGGTACTACAACTATGGCGCGATCCGATACCCAGTCTATTCTAGTACCAAGTCTCCACCTATGCCGATACCAACTCTCCGCCTCTTTCGGTACCAGCTCTGTGCTTCATCTAGTACTAGCTCTCCGCCTCTTCCTGTACCAGCTCCATCCGGTACCATCTCTGTGCTTCATCCGGTACCATCTCTCTGCCTCTTCCGGTACCAACTCTGTGCTTCATTTGGTACCAACTCTCTGCTTCTTCTGGTACCAGCTTCATCTGGTACCAAATTGCGCCTATTATGATACTAGATCCATCTGATACTACCATCGCGTTGGTCTGGTACCCATAGTTGTTACTTTGTTCATCCGGTACTAAACCCCTACCTACAAGATTCTGATTCAAACTGTTCTAATCTGGTACCAACTGTGCTAATCCAGTACTAGACATAATTCAAAATTTTTGAATGTTTCTAGAAGAAAATCAGGCACATGGGTTTTGTCCAGGATAATGTTTACATGCGGACATGTGTGTCAAAATTCACCTAGATCACATGTGTGGAACTCCATCTTAGGGGGAATGATTTTTCCAAAATTAGCAAAAATCTCAAACTGCC
The DNA here is from genome assembly GCA_009831015.1 of Picea engelmannii. Lineage (NCBI taxonomy): Eukaryota > Viridiplantae > Streptophyta > Pinopsida > Pinales > Pinaceae > Picea > Picea engelmannii. The sequence continues at coordinate 426,080 of ML782345.1, read as the reverse complement.
AACTTGCTCTTCGATTTCCGTGCATATGGTATTAGATCTAGAAATTCGAAGATATGGGTTTTGTCTAGAATATGGAAAATGGAGTAGAAAGTGGGTAGTTTTTCAAAATTAGAATTGGTTTGGGAGATATGGGTGGAGCCCTAACTTGAATCTGCCTAAATTGATAAAAAACACAAATTTGTGGGATTTATCCTAAAATTGTGAAAAATGTTTTCTTAGTTTGGGGATTCAGTTTCATCCATTACTCCATAATTTTTATGTATAAATAAGACCTCATATGTCTGAGTGAGAAAATGAATTGTTATGATGTAAGATTGGTTCTTGAAGAAAGAGGAATTGTTATGTTGTAGGGTTGATTCTTGAACACTGTGGATTGTACCTCTGTTTTTCTCAAGTAATGATATAAATTGCAGTTCATGGAATTGATGCGTGTTATCAGACCTTTCGTTTTGTAAGTTTCTTTTAAAGCTACCTTGTTGGTATGGCAAGGGCCCACCGACCCAATCAAGGTAATCTTCTTTGTATTTACTGTATATATAAATCTAGTTTGTGTTTGGATAAAAAATCATTTTGTGTTTTGATCATAACATCTAAATTTATTTTTGTTTTATTTCAGTAAACATTTGACAAAATGCAATAAAGATGTGTGGTAATTGTGAGTGAGTGAGTAAGAATTTTTGGAGTGCAATATATATTTCTGGAATGTAATATGGATTTATGAGTGCAACATAGATTCTTGAGTGAATATTTGCTATCCTTATATGTGTGTGTAGACAATCATTTGATAGATTTAATGTTGTAGTGTTGTTTCTATCTTGCAAATCTAGGAATAATTAAGATCTCCATATTTCAAACTACATGAGCCTATAATGGAGTATCACAACATACCTAAAGTTTCTTCCTGAGTTAATTAGGTTACACCTTGCAAACACATGCACAATCAAGACCTCCATCTCTCACCTTACATGTGCCTAAAGTGGAGTGTCTTCCTTCACATGTAATTTCCTATAGCATTGATTGATGTTTTCCTTTGATCATATGCAGAGTGTTGGTTGTTTTAATTGCTACAGGGAACAAGATCTGAGTTCATCTCTTCATTTCATGAGCCTTTAATGAATAGACTTGTCAACTAGAAAGAGTCTTTTCAATTGAGTATTTGTCTGAGAGTTTTGTTATCAGTTTTAATCTTCTGGTTTGAAGTTGTGTGAAGAATGTTATCGTTGAAGTGCACCCATATTATCTTGCTAGTTGTTGTTAAGAGTAGTAGCTACAAATAACTAAGTCAAATTCCATCTTTCCATTTCATGAGCTTGTAAATGGACAAGTCATTATCTGAGCAAGATATTTTGAATGCATGAGTGGAGAATGTTATTTGAAAAAGTGTGAAAACAGAGTATTTTGTTATTTATTGTTTCTTGATTGAAATATACTCATTAGAAATAGGAACCTATCTGTTATCGACACATACAGTGCATCAACTCTATTGATTATGAATCTTGGTTGATAATTTATGTTTGGTAATATATTATGCATATAATTGCACCAACATGCCTGCATCACTCGATCCTTGCGCTGAAATATTGGAATAGAGTTATGTGACCTACCCAGGTATGATGGATTACTTGATATAAGTATGTTTTTAAAATCATTTGAGGTGCAGGTACTCAAACAACAAAGGCTGTTAGCACTAGATGTTTTCTTAAAAGAGATTCCAACTAGATGGTGGGTTGCACACAAAGAGGGAATGAAAGGATGGTCATAGTGCAGAAGAATCATGCAAATAAGGTTTGGCACCAAGGAAGAAAACATTGTGCAAAAGTATACAGGGGAGAGAGATCTAGCTGGTCATGTGGAATAGTGCAGAGCTTTATGGAGTTCAATACCAGAAACATAGTGGATGCACAGATTTATACACACATTGGAAACAATTCCAAAGAACTAGTATTTGGAGTTGGAAATGCGCATGGAGACAACAAGATAGGAATAATTGATCTAGAGGTTCAAAATCACATTTACATTTGAACATGAATCCCCATCGATAGATGCAGCAGTATAGGAGATTCGAGTGAAGATATTCTTGAAAGGAGAGATGATGGAGGTGGTACCAGTATACAATGCGCTTAGAGCCAAGATGACTATACGTGAGCTACTGGAATGCTATAATGTAGCTAAGGAAGAGTATGATGAAGAGGATCCTAGGAATGTCCAAGTACCTGATACAGAAGGAGAATGAGCCATAGAAGGGCGGGATCTTGAATTCATTGGATATGAATAGCCTACAAAGATACATAAGGTAAACATTGGGACGATAGAGAATCCCAAGTTTGTGCATATGGGAGATTATCATAATGGTGAGACAATTGAGAAGATTCCAGATTTATTGTGAGAATACCAAGACTTATTCCTAGTGATATTTTCAGAAATGAAAGGAATAGTAGGAGACTTAGGCGAGATGAAGATCCCACTAAAATCATGAGCTAAACCAGTGCACCAGAGGCCTTACAGGTTAAATCCAAGGTACAAGGAGAAAGTGAAGGTTGAAATAGACAGGATGTTGGATGCAGGAATCATCGATCCGATAGAGGAATCTAAGTGGATCAATCCAATGGTTGTATAGGACAAGAAGACAAGAGGACTTGGGATCTGTGTAGATCTAAGGAATTTGAATGATGCATGCTTAGATGACCCATTTCTAACATCGTTCATGGATGAAGTACTAGAAAACATAGGAGGTCAGGAAACGTACTCTTTCACATATGGATTCTTGGGGTACCATCAGATAAGAATTGCACAGGAGGATCGACATAAAACCACTTTTGTGATGGAATGGGGGGGGTTATCAATATACAGTTATGCCATTTGAATTGAAGAATTCCCCTGCGGTGTTTTCTAGAGTAGTGGTTGCAACATTCAAGGAGTTCATCCATAAGTTCCTAGAAGTGTACTTAGATGATTGGATGGTGTTCAATCTACTAAAAGATCATATAGAATTTCTTAGGCTAATGTTGGATTGGTGCAGGCAATGTTATATTTCATTTAACTTGAAGAAGTGCATTTTTTGTGCACCATTTGGAATTATGGTAGGACATGTAGTGTGCAAACATAGACTATTATTAGGTCCAACTAATATCGTAGTAATTCTATAGTTAGAACCACCTACATCATTCAAACAACTGAGGGAAATGTTGGGTCATACATGTTATTACATGAAATTTATCAAGGGATATGTGCATATCACAACACCGATGGAGAATTTATTGAAGAAGGAAGTTAAGTTTCAATGGAATGAAGACTATTAGAAGGGGTTGGATACCCTGAAGAAGAAATTGGTAACCACACCAATTTTAATTTTTCCAGATTGGAATAAGGAGTTCCATGTACATGTAGATGCATCATCCACAGCGTTGGGGGTAGTATTATCCCAACCAAGGGAAGGAGACATAGATCACCCAATTGATTTTGCAAGAAAAAAGTTGTCTATAGCAGAGAAGAACTATACAACCACATAATGGGAATGATTGGAAATGGTCTATGCACTATAGAAATTCAGGCATTATCTACTGGGGTCTCAATTTAAGATGTATATTGACCATTCTGCATTAAAGTACTTAGTCAACAAGACAGTTGGGGGAGGGGGGGGAGAATATGCAGGTGGCTATTATTATTTCAAGAATAAGACTTTGAGGTTGTAGTGAAACCAGGGAAGTTGAATGTAGGATCGGATCATCTATTGTGCATATTGTCCAGAGAAGATGTAGGTAATTTAGATGACAACTTCCTAGATGCCCAATTATTTATGGTAAGGATGGTGGATGATTATTTCTCTAACATCATACAGTTTCTAAGAACAGACATAGCTCCATCCGAGATGAATGTAGCACAAAAGAAACAACTAGAAGTGAAAGAAGAAGATTATCAATTGATTTCAGGGAATTTATACAATATGGGTGTAGATGGAATATTGAGACGTTGTGTGTTGGAGCATGAAAGGATGATGATACTTGAAGAAGCGCATGCTGGAATTGTTGGAGGACATTATGCAGGGAGAGTAATTGCACTGAAGATTTTTTGCATAGGGATTTGGTGGCCTACACTTCACCAGGATGCGAAGGAGTATTTTTAGTCATGTGTTGTATGCCAAAGAGTCGAAAATCCATCTAGGAGGGACATAATGCCTTTGAATCCATAGGCTACATTGCAAGCATTTGTGAAATGGGCCACAGAATTTGTGGGGATAATCAAGCCACAAGCAATAAGATCATGGGTGAGATAAATCATCACTATGATGAAGTATTTTCCAAGGTCGGCAGAAGCAACCCCAATAATTTTTTTTACTGCGGATACTGCTGCACGGTTTCTATTAAAAAATATAGTCACAAGGTTTGGATGTTTGCGTATATTACTCAGTGATCAAGGTACACACTTTCTGAACAAAACAATTGCATCATTTACTAAGGAGTTCCATATTCATCATCAAAAGAGTACCCCATATCACCCTTAGGCTACTTGAACTATGGAATCTTTTAATAAGATCTTGGAAAATGCCTTGACAAAGATTTGAAATGTAGGGAGAGACGATTGGGACTTAAGAGCTCCTGTATTATTATGGGATTACAGGACTACAAGTAAGAAGTTGACTAGACAGAGACCTTTAAGGTTGGTACATGGGAAAGAAGTAGTAATTCCAATGGATTTTATTCTGCCTAGCCTATGCATTGTAGCAATCATGGAGCTATCAAACACTCGCACAATAAAGGAAATATTAGCACAACTAGTACAACTTGAGGAGGATCGGTTTGTTGCAGGATTCCATCAACAGGTTCAGAAAGAAAGAGAGAAGGCTTGGCATGATTGACACACTAAACATAATAAGTTTCAAGTAGGAGATATGGTACTACTCTATGACAACAAGTTTACGTAGAATCCAGGGAAGTTTAGAATGCATTGGTTAGGACCTTATGTGATTCAACAAGTAACAAAAACATGTGTTGCACGGTTGGAAACTTTGAATGACGAAGTCCTTGAAGGAATGGTGAATGGAAGTCGGCTGAAACTCTATAGAGACACCTGAAAGGCCACGTAGTAATATGGGCTGCGTCGGAACACATGTATTATATTAGTTGTACCATAGTATGCAAGAAAAAGAAGGGAAAACAAATAAAAAGGGGAAAAAGGAAGAAAATCAAATAAAAGTAGATATAGTAAAAAAAATAAAAATTGATCGAGTACCACAACATAAGAAATTGCGCGGAATGAATGGTCATCACCTATTAGAATAACAGTGCGCCAAGTTAGGAGACGAGACACAACCAAGACAGACTGCAAAGCATACATATAAAACAACAAAGAACCAGTGCACAATTTTGGCAATGAAAAGACTATTAAAAGCATTAAAGCATAGAAACGACGGTTATGAGGCAGAAGTGACATGTCATAAAAGCATTGTATAAGTCTTAAATGATAAAATCCGCTGGAAATCATGATGGATCGACAATATGAGGGAAAAATCACACAATGGATTTTGTAATTAAGAGACAATTATGGAACAAGTCATCAACCACAGAGGTGAATTGGACAAGTTAATTAAGGAAGGATGGGACAGGTACGGTTGGCATGAAAGCACAAAACATAAGAATTTTTTTAAGTGTAAATCATTCTTGCATACCAATGGGAGAAAATAGAGTGAACCAAAGTGAATCAGAGAACATAGACAAGCTACAACTACTAGAGAAAATACATAGTGCCAGTTAAGGAACCTATCACTCAAAATGAATGGAGAAATATTTGGTAGAAGTACCACCGGTCCCACCTGGGAAGAATAAGGAAGGAGATATGCTTGGCAAGACTATCGGCCTCAAGTTTGTGGATCATGACATTACCGATGAACAACCATTTCTAGAGCTGGCTAGGGAAAAATACTCATGCATGGAAAGAGTACCAGGTACAGGGGCTCACATCGCTTTCAACGAAAATTTTCACACAAATTTGAACGAAGGTAGTAACAGGTTCGAGGGTTACGAATGCTCCATGCTAGTAAATGAGAAGAAAATAGATGAGGATCCCAGTGAAAGAGAAGTTTCCCGAAAATTTGCCTCATATACGATGCCCAAATTGAAGCTGAAGGATTTACCAAGGGGCGTAGGCGAGGAGGAGGATATTATCGGGCTCAAGAAACCTCTGTAGATTATCGACAAAGAAGAGGATTACAGGAAGAGGAGGCTTAAAAAAATTATTTTTTCTGATAGAAACAATGATTTTTCCATGGGCAACATGACCCTCGATGTTGTCATCTAGACTTATATAAGCCGCTATTAGGTGGGAAGATGTCTTCAAGAGGGAGAAGGAAGAAACTCTAAGGCTTATTGCGAAGAAGCACAAGGAAAAAAAGGAGAAGTCCAGGAAAGAATTAAAGGAAAAGGACAAGGATGAAGGGATAGCGTGGAAGACCGAAACAACAGTCCAAAAGTTATATAAGGCAATACCGGAAATTCCCCTAGTAGTCGAAGCGACTATGGAGGAACAAGTGAAGACGATCGGTTAAGTCATTAAGGGATTCCGATCACAAATAGAAGACTTAAAGCTACAAAGCATGTCAGGATTGCCACCATAGGTGCGTGAAGGCAGAGAGAGAATGACCACCACATTAGTTGCAAACATTAAGAATATATAGGGTGAATGTGAAAAACTTTGTGAGGAGAATGCACAGGTGTGGACAGATTTGATAGAAAACCCAGAGATGAAAATCGTAGAGGCCAATCTAAGATACGCGCAATAACAAGCGCAATTGGTAGCAGAAAGGGCAACTACACTACCACCAATAGAGCATATGTTATCCATTTTGGCTCAATGAAAACTATAGGTAGAAGTGGAGAGGATGAGGGATAAAAAAAAGATAATTCAGCAGAGACTTGGACCATTGCAAGAAGAAGCAGTGAGGGTAAATGGAGAATTGACCATGGTGCAGGGTAAGTTCAAGCAAGCAACAATTGAAGTAGAGGAAAAACTTACAAACTTGACCAGATAGGGAGCAGAGGAGATAACAACAACGAAATCCAAAATCATTGAAGAGGTTGAGGTAGCAAAGGATGCCTCTCAAAACTTCATTTCAGCATGGAAGAATAGGAAAGAAGACTGAGTGGCTCGGTACAAGCCACAAGTGAGTGTTGGGGGCCTGTTGGACAAGCAGTTTTGGAAACTGTTTTTGCAGTTTTGATCTAGTTTTGAGGAAAAATCCTAAGTGTAGGAAAAGTGTGTGGAAGAATAAGGAAATCTAGAGAGTGCGTAGATGAGGTGCATCTAGGAGGGCAATGCATAGAAGGTAGACAGTGCATAGAAGGAAGACAATGCACAGAAAGAAGAATAAAGAAGAAGAATAAAGCAAGAGAATAAAGCAAGAAAATAAAACATGATAGAAGGATGACAACCCGACATTCCAAAAATAGAATAACAATGGAAAAGCATCATGCAAATTGAAAAGAAGAAGAAATTCGTCGAACAACTAGTCAATTGAGTTTCCCATGCATTGTAATGGGATATGTTGGGATAAACAGATTAGGGTTTTTAGCCCCATATTTATGTATAAATATGTAACGGGTTGGGAAATTAGAGGTTCAATTAGGTACTATTATGATGAAGTTCAGTTATGATATGATATATGATGTTATGTTCTATTCGATACTAAGTTCTAAAGTCTTGAATGTAGAATTTGATGGATAAGAAGAATGAATAAAGGAATGGTAAAGAGATGTTATAGAATCTTGGGTTGCTTGTCTTTTTGTGTTTGATTATGAATACTATTTGCATGCTTCGTAGAATAGATTCATGCCATAGTTAAGTATGGTGCAATGTTCATGATTGTGACAATAACAAATCCATGCAATAATATGAAATATGTTGAGTATAGGAATCTAAATCATGAGTAAGTTAATAACTAAACATAACAAAGTTATGTGCACAACATAATAAGGAAGAATGAACTGAGTGTTTTCCTCCCATTCCCTTACTACTACAGAAGCCTGGTTCTCATAGTCCCAATAGATACATCGGGTGAGACTTCATCTGTGCAAGAAGGTGATGTCGAAAGAGCTGGTTTTTGGTGGGTTTTGTTGGTCATAGGTAAACGAAACCTTGGCTCTTACAACCCACACACAGAAGAGTGCCAACAATTGGCATCTACTAAAATTTCGAAGATCCCCACCACCAATTTCATAATTTTTTTCCACATATTGTTGGGTAGTGACAACACACACCTTCCAATTACATTTATTTGGCTGGAGGTTTCTCAAGTGTTTAGATTTCTGTATGACTAGAAACACTTGAGATATTTCTTATTTAAATATGGAAGCTCGTGAGGTGCTCCGTGAGACTTGTGTATTCATTTATCCATTATTGACTGAGTAATAAAGGATATCATTGCCCCATTTTTCCATGTGTGTTGTTTGTTGTGTTATCTTATTTCTATGTTATTTAAATTATGTGTTGCAGGCCCGATGCCAACAAATGGTATCAGAGCCGAGGAAGGGAGTTGAGTTGAGTAGAGGTGGTGGCTAGAACTGGGGATGTTTGAGAAGGATTGTATCTTCTAGCCTCTGGTGACTCAATAAGGGTTGAGGAAAGGAACCATGTTCATGCATGGGAACATTCTAAAGAAACCCTAGAACAACACATTTTTACATGACGTGGGTCAAGTACCCCCCCTCATAGGATGGGTGGTATCTCAACGTGGTCGGACGAAGCCAGGTCAACAAGAAACGACTATTGCATGACGAAAGAGGTGTAGGTGTTACAATTTTATCCTCCCCATCCATAGTCCAGAGGAAACGATGGTGATGGAAAATATAGTTATGATGGTAGTCGTGATTATGGAAACAATGGCTATGGAGGGGTCCTGATGCCTCCTCTTAGTGGAGGTTATGGGGGTGATTTGACCTCTCCAACATATATTGATATTCAATTGAAAGGGAATTTTAAATTCCATGGTTATCGAGGTAGTCGTTGTAAATGAATCACTGCCTATTTCACATAAAGAAATTTTTGTATTTGGTGTGGACAATAGTCAAATAAAATATCATGTTGCATCTCTTTCCATAGAAGCTCCATCCCATAATGGAGGACAACATGTGCCTTGCAATATTTCTTTACATATCCAAACCACTGTAAGCATATTAGTGAGGCATCCTAGATGTTACTGTTGGAGCTGGAGGAAGTTGATGTATTATTTCAGAAGGGCTATGATACCCTTAATTTTTACCAATTTGTGGAAGCACTTGATCGCTTCAACAAAGCTATGGAGATAAGGCACGAGGAAACAATGAATATGGACAACTTGGGACAAGAGACACCCAACCAATGTTGGTTGCTAAGATTAGACAATAGAGAGAGATCACAGGGGTCGTATGTGATTTTAGGTTGTGATGGACACTAGAGTCACTCATGTAATCGCTGGAGCTATGTAGCGAATGAGATATGTGGAAAAATAGTTATATAGAGAGCTTCAATATTTGGAGAATTGGAATGTTTCTCTATGCTATGCTCATTGGTGGATTCACATTCCATGGTGATAGACTCTTTGAGCTTAAGTGTAGGGTTTTGAATGAATATGATGGAAAAGTTGAGCGATTTCTCTGGATTGCTATTGATGCTTCTTGAGGTTTTCAATCGATGACTGAAAATATTGATGATGATCCCAAGGCCAAGATCACAGAGTGCGAGGAGGAGATCAAAAGCATGGCATGGCGAGACGATGTTGACACACGTGTCAGGATAACAATGTTGGCCAATGGTTGGTCCATAAGAAGTTGGGAGGTTTCGAATGCAAAGTTTGAGGTGGAGTTAAAATTTAATTATATGTAAATGGACATATGACTGTAAGACCTGTTTAGGCATGTGTACCCCATGTTTGAAATTTTAGATGTAAATTCTAGATGTAGACGTAGGTGATAAGGAGAGCATGTGGTACCCTGACTTTGAGGGAGGTTTGGATGGATTTGGTCATGAGAAACCGCAAGTCAAGGGGGCAAAGTTAGTTCAAGAGTCATAGTTTTGGGAACATGGTTTTGGTAGCTCGTGGTTTTTTGGAGCCCATGGATTTCATACTCCATTAAAATTATCTTGGAGGTGAGAGGTGAAGGTTCACTTGCATAGCTTGTCCAGATTCGATCAATGAATTATATCTTTGTTGGTTATAGTGATGGAGATAAGGGATGTAGATTGTGAGATCATACAACCCACAAAATCATCACTAGCAGAGATATGTACATGGAAGAATTAGAAGTTGTTCAAGATCACAAAGGGACATTTATTTTTCAAACTCAGGGAATCATTATAAGGCCTAAGGTAACCAAGCAATGATACAAGGTGTTTGATTCCTTCATGGCGAGACACATTTTCTTAAGTGTGCATTATCATTTTTTTTTATTTCAAAAGTTTAAATGGCATATTCATTATCTTGGTCTTATGTTGATGATATGCTTGTTGCAAGCAAAGCATGGTTAATATCAATATGGTTAAAGGCTCAATTGGCTATAACTTCTAATGAAATTCTAGGAGCAACAAAAAAAATATTGGGCATGGAAGTACACAAACGACAAAAATGGTAAGTTGTGGTTATCACAATAGAATTTTGGTGAAGATACTGATGAGGTTCACCTGTAGTGGATGCAGTGATTTAGTCTGTGGTTATGTTGATTCAGAGGAGGTGGAGTGGTCCATACTAGAGAAAGCTGTGTAGACATGTTCACACAACTAGTAATGTTAGATAAGTTGTGGTGGTAGTTGGATTCTCTTGGCTTGCAAGAAATGTGATGATTGATTTGTTGGGAAAGGTATCAGAAAAATTGTTGTCAAGGTGGAGATTGTTGGGTGGTGACAACACACACCTTGCAGTTACATTCATTTTGATGGAGGTTTCTCAAGTGTTTGGATTTTTGTATGCCTGGAAACACTCAATATATTTCCTTTTTAAATATGGAAGCTTGTGAGGTGGTCCATGAGACTTGTGTATTCATTTCTCCATTATTGACTAAGAAATAAAGGATATCATTTCCCCCTCTGTCTATGTGTGTTGTTTGTTGAGTTATCTTATTCTCTCTATTCATTAACTTCTATGTTGTAGGCCTGATCCCAACACAAATCAACAGGAATATCATTGTTTGGGTAGTTGAGGGTTTTGGATGTGGTTGAGAAGTAGCCAGTGTTATTTGCAAACTCCCAGCAAAGGAAAATATGACGATCCGTTAGGTGGGAGTTGATGTGCATCTAGATCTAAGAGGAAGGTCACTATGTAGGCCTTGTTGAAAAACTTAAAACCCCTACAACAAAACCATATTAGAGCTCCCCGCATAGACCATCGTGATGGAGCGATTAACAGTTGTGTTAGGTTGGTGGTGACACAAATCTAGAGAATAGGATAGTAGAAAAGGTCATGTACTAAAATACAAGTGGTTTTGACATAACGAGTTTTAAGAAGATGAATAACTATTTCTCAATACCCTCGGCTTGGGTATAAATATTTATAATTACCAATTGATTCGGTGGTTAATGAATGCTGTAAAAATTGTGATGCGTTAGATTAATGTAATATGTAGGGTACAAATTTGAATAGAATTTATGTCTCAAATAATTTTTAAAATAGTAAATGTGGCATGCAATTTATGGGGAGGATTAATATTGAGAGATTGAATATGAGATATAAGGGGACTTTAAGGTTAAATATATTTTAGTGCATGAACTCCTAGTCGTAGAATTGACCAAATAGTAATGATATGGTGTCTAGTGCTTTATTGTCATCTTCTTTGCCTGTATGCTACCTAAAGTTGTCAACTTATAATAATGGTAATATCATTTGTATGTTTGTTTGTGATGGTATTGGTTTTGAGGGGCATCATCGTCTCCCTCATTTGAAGATGCGCTAGAACAATATGTGGTAAATAACATGGAACTGTCTTCTAGAGAACACACGTCTCGACTCATTCCTTTATTGGTTTGTCATGGAACAAAATAGAAGTTTGTTGGTACTTAGGAAAGGGATAGTTGTGCTTCGTTAATCTACAATCGATACTAAATCATTTGGATTTTGAAACATGGGAGATAAAGCTAGTGAGGCTTGGCTACTTGGGGTGGGGGTTTGTTTTTCAAAATTGGAAAAAAAATAAATCAAGTGGGATGAGAAGTAACATATCAAATAAAATAGGCAGGTAGATGAATTTACTCGTTCTCGTCCCTAGTGCTTCACTCGTTGCTTGGGACTTCGCAAAGCTAAGTCAACTTTAGAGCTTCCCATGCACCTCTCACTAAATGAGACTATTTTGGAATAGTCTTGGCTTGGCTCCTCTGTGAGTAGTATTGGGAAATGGTAGAATGAACCACCTTGGAAAGGAACTAAGGTAATCCCCTAGTTAAAAAATGATATGCTCTAGATAAAAATTGAATATATAAGAGGGTAGAATCTTAACATAGATTGTGGGATGCATAATAAGATTCAGTTGAAATTTGACTAGAGATTGTTTGATGCACAATAAGAACCACGATATAATTGAACATGTCGCATCATTCCTCTCCCTTATGTGACCTGGCTAAACGACGTCGAAGTTGGGAAGTGGAAGTGTTAAGGTTGATGCACCTGCCTAGGCTTTCTTGTGAACACTTGTTAACCATGTAGTGGTTTTCCTTGCTTAATGCTTTTTATTTAATGCTATCATATTTCTTTTGTGCTTAACAATGTCAAGGTTCATGGTATATGTTGCTTGTTGTTTCCTGGTAATGACACACTGAATGAGGTGAAGGTCACCATGGATAGGGTGTTGACTATGAAAGTGCCCAAGGTGCCTCAATGCTACATGAAAATAAAAACTTCTTATCATTTATAAGCTAAGATTGATAACATTACTATATCAGTAATGGAAATAAATTTTTATTATCATTAATAAATCAATAGTAGGTAGCAAAATGATATGTTTTTAGTTTACATATTTTTAATTAATTTTTAAAATATCCCCTCAAAATAAGGATATTTAATCATATATATATATATATATATATATATATATATATATATATATAATTTATAAAAAAATAAAAAAAATAAATCTATTTTTCAAAAAATTAAAATTAATAAACAAAGTTTCATAAACTTAGTTACAAAATTAAAAAAGTAAATTCCTTACATGTAGGGACTAATAAAACAACCATGTACTATAGTGTTCCACTTTAAGAGAATCAAAGAGAAAACATGTACTAGCAATCATTTTGAATGCACATGGCTCCCAATCCAATGGGAAGAGACATGTTCCACCATAAGAAAATRAAAAAGGATTAGTGATGAAGTTAATGCACGATCATGATGTAAGTGACTAATAAAACAACAATGTATGTACTATAGTGTTCCACGAATGAAAGAGAAAGCAKGCAYTAGCAATCATTTTGAATGCACATGGATCTCAATCCAATAAASAAAATTTCATACACTTTTCAAAATATAGAAAAATTTAGWTACAAAATTAAAAAGTGAATTCCTTACATGTAGGGACWAATAAAACAACCATGYACTTTAGTGTTCCACTTGGGACTAATAAAACAACCATGTACTATAATGTTTCACTTTAAGAGAATCAAAGAGAAAACAAGTAYTATAAACGGATTAGTGATGAAATTAATGTAAATATAAAAGGGATCATTGATGAAGTTAATGGATAGGTTGAATGATTTAGTTTTTCAAGAAAGTAAGTTGTTAAAAATATTGAAATATGATATTATTAAAGATTTATAATGTTTTAAATATTTTGTGTTAACGATGATGATTAATGTAAATTAAGATTAAATTTGATTTATCAAATCTTAAGAAATGTAAGGAATTATTTAATTTGTTTTAGAATTTTATATTTGTGTTTGAAAAACTTTAAGAAAATATTTTATCTTAGCGATGTTGATTTAATTTTTTACACTAGTCAAAACAAAGAGATATTTTTGATTTTCTAAAATAATATTGATTACCTCATCATAATATTTTAATTTTCTTTTATCTTTTAACTTTTTGTTACACCACAATTTCTCTTTAAATTTAAATATAATAATATTTTTAATATTATTGTTATATTCCTCGGATGGGGTGACAAGTCGCTATAGCCATAGGACAAATGACATGGGGCAACAACGAGAGTTAATAACCCCTACCACCAGGCTCTCATCCATTACTTCTGAATGACCCGCACTCAACAGAGAGTTAAGGTAGTGTGCCTGGACAACTTTGCAATTTTAATGGCCCCCCACGTGAGCCAGACCGAGAGTACTGTGCTAGGCACCAGGATTAGGGAATCCATCACCTCGGCTTTCATGGCAAGCCTCCCTGTCAACTCAGGCTGCACTATGAAGGAAAATCCCTTGGAGAATTATCTCATTTTCACTCTGCAAATCCTCTTGCTCTTTTACTCTCTCGAGCTTTCTCATTGCAAGCTTTCCCCACCAGTCCCTCTACCCTTCACCCTCACTCCACCACAGGCCAGCCTCCGTAATCCCTCCACCATGCCAAGAGAGAGGAGGAAGTCCAGAAGAGGACCATTGTATTGCAACACCCTCTCCAAGTGCAACATACTCACCCCCTCCCATCTAGCTCTCATCACAATTCACACCTCCAGCCCCAGGCATAATAGCTAGGGGTTGCCTCAACTTCCCTTGTCACCCCCTCACATACCTCCTTTGATCCCTGGTAGCTGCCCGGTTGGAGAGGAGGTGCCCCCTCCGAAATAGAGCACTCCCCTGCTCAATTATCCTCTTTCCCCCAAAAAAAACCCACCCACAAGATCAGGTGTTTGGCACAGGCAGCTGCATGGTGGAGGAAGAAATCCCCCCAAGCAGGCAGGTGGAGGACCATTCGATGAGTGCAGACGAGGAAACGGAGGTAGAGACACCTATGCTCTCCCCAAACTGACTCTTGGATGAGCACCTCCAAATCATTTTTGAAATGCGGCAGAAGCATGACGACTAACTGCACATTCAACGCATCCTTAGCCAGAGAATGTATATCTTGTTCGATGCTTTAGCGGATGCTCCGGCGTGGAATCACTGCCCAACTTGCTGCCATAAGTTTGTCCCTGCCTACAACATCCATGGCAGCTCGAGCTCGCACATGGAATAGCACCTCCAGGTTTTTTGTTTGCTCTCCTTATAGTTTTGTCACCTTTCCAAAGATGGACAAAATCTCTACCTCACGACGCAAGCTAGATGATCATGACAACCAATTTCTGATCATTGTTTTGTTCATACTGTTTTGTTTAAGCTATGATGCGTCAAACTCTAAAAATTTGATAAAAACCACATGTTCTAGTTTCCCTTATGTGACAGAACATATGACTAATAGATGACATTGTATAGACACAAGCAATTATTAATATAAGAATCTTACTTTATTTTAAAAATATAAAATATTATTTTTATTTTACAAAATAATTCATTCCTTAATTCCTAATAATTTAATAAAAACTTTACTTCTTTACAACACCTTACTTAAACTTTAAAATCTTAAAATATAACACCTTACTTAAACTTTAAAATATTAAAATATAACACCTTACTTAAACTTTAAAATATAACCTTAAAATTTTTATATAAAAACTAATTCTTATATATATATATATATGATATGATATGAAATGTCGTTATTAGATCGTGGAGAAGTTTTTGGGAAGGTAGCATTGAGAAGGAGAGGTACATAACTTTATTCTCTTTCGTGATGTGTAAAGTTGGACATACTTTATCAATACTTTTGTTTCCTTTCATAAGTTATAGATTGTTTGTTATAAAATATTTGTATAATATGAAGTTTATTAGTCTTGTATAACTATCATATTTGCTAAATGGATGAATGAAAATGTCCCAATTTTTTGAGGGAAATATATTAGGATGGTTATATAAATTAACAAAATGAGAAAAATGTTTTATTTTAAATATATGCTTATTATAAAATCTCAATTGTTTATGATTATTTAACATTTAAATTCAAATTGTGTGAAGTTTGAATAGTTTACATAGAAATTTCTTTAAACTCGAAATAAAACACTTTAGCTTCTATCATATCCATTTGAATTTCTATGTATGTTTCATCTTCATATTATTTGGATTTCTCGTATCTCAATTCTCTGATCTTTCTGGATTCTTGGTCGTGAGGAAAAAATTGTTACAGACTTGGTTTCTGTTTGCACTAAGTGCATTCCTCACGTTTTGGATCAAACCATTTTCTAGCGGATTGAACATAAAATAAGGGTTACATGGTAGTGCAGTTCTTGTCGAGTTACTTGGGAAATATATGCTAAACAATGAAACATAATATAACTAAATGCATAAGTATTGAATAGTGTTTGTCAAAATATAATTCGTATAATAAAGAAGAATATCATTATTGTTTATGCAAAGAGGACAATGATAAGAATAAAGTAAAAACAAGCAAAAACATTTAGCATGAAACTTTGTAAAAAATAAGCAAAAAAGTAAAGTGTTCAATGTTTGTAAAACTTAGTAAATAAGTGAAATGTTCAATGGGGAGGTTAGCATATGCGGGAAACAATATAAATTTTTTGGAGTCAAAACATTTAGCATAAAGATTTGTAAAAATAAGCAAAAAAGTAAAGTGTTCAATGTGGAGTAAAACTTAGTAAATAAGTAAAGTGTTCAATGGGGAGGTTAGCATATCAAGAAGCAATGTAAATAAGTGAAGTGTTCAATGGGGAAGTTAAAATATGTGTGATGCAATGTAAAGTGTTTGGAGGTTAGGATGGGTGGGAACCAATGCAAAGTGTATGCACATTAGAATTGCGGGAAACAAAGTGGGTAGATTTCTCGACACAAGATATGGCATTTATCTTGTGCTAGAAGCAATG
>ML782345.1:395760-408766 GCA_009831015.1 Picea engelmannii | reverse complement strand
AAGTATGTGAAGGTGAGGATGCGCGGGAAGCAATGTAAAGTGTGTCGAGGTTAGGATGTGTTGGCAGCAATGTAAAGTGTGTGGAGGTTAGGATGTGTGGGAAACAATGTAAAGTGTGTGCAGGTTAGGTTTTGCGAGAAGTGAATGGGGTAGATCTCCCCACACAACATATGTTCCTTGTGTACAACATTGAAATTGACAATAACATATCAAAAATTGGTTACTAGTATCACTGCTTCTTTAAGAAAAGCTCAGAAAAGACATTGAATAGAGCACTGAAGAATGAAAAAGTAGATAGTGTACAGAGATGTGCTAGTGTACTAGACAATGTTCAATTGATATTGTTGATCTCTAAGGATTTCTAAGTCTTGCAAACAACGCGAGCATGATAAATCCTCCTGCATTTTTTTAAACAATTAAATGGACCAGGATAATCCTCTTGCTTTTTTAAATGAGAAGGATGGAAAAGAAGACAATGTATAATGATGTGTTGGTCTACTAGAGAATTCTCAATCAGTGTTGCGGATCTCTAAGGATGTTTACATCTTAAAAAAACACGAGTAGGATAAATCCTCCTGCATATTTTTAAACAATTAAATGGACCAGGATAAATTCTCATCATACATATAATTAAAACAAAACCTAAGAATGAAGAAAGTTTGTTAAGAAAACATTCACAAGGAAAGAAAGGCTCAAGAAAGGACCAGGTTCTATTCTATTCAATATTCATAATATGATACAAAATTTACAAATAATAGCATAAATATCAAAATATCATTTGGTAGAATGAAAGTAAATGGTCACATATGCAAAGAACTTAACATGATATTTCATTGAAAAATCATAAAGAGTGAACACAAACTTGAAAATTCAGTTTGAAACTCAAAGTTTGGAAAATCACTAACCATGTATGCCAAAACAGTTCTTCGACAAGTTCAAAAAATATACAATTGTCTTTTAAATAATGTTTGTAAAAAGTAAAGGAATTTGTCCAAACAGACTGGGATGATTGGGGCTCCCATGGACCATTAAATAAAAGAAAGACTTGGAAGAAAGAAAAAAAGATATTTAGAAATGGGTCTTAGGTTTTCACAGATCATAAAACAAATAAGACTGATGAATTACTAAGTCAAAAAAAAGAAATAGGAGGAAAAACAAATGTAATGGATGCTTGACTTACCAAGAAGGAATTTTTTTTGTTGATTTGTATTTAAGTTGTTGACTATGTTTTTAAAAAATAATATTAAGATCATAGCATATTCATCGCAACATGCCAAAGCAGGGTGAGGAAAAAAAAAGTTTGGAAAATAAATGATAGAATAACTAAATGTTTGGATTAAGTATTTGTGTTGTGCATAAGTGAATGTGTGTAGAGAGATAGGACAATCATGAAGTTGTTGATGCTTCACACATAAAATCTAGTAAAAATAAGTGTGCGGAGGTTAGGATGTGCAACAAGCAAACATGGTAAAGTTCTCCACACAAGAGATCACATTAGCATAGAACTATGTAAAAACAAGTAAAAACATCTAGCATAAAACTTAGTAAAAATAAGTATGTGGAGGTGAAGATGTGAAGGAAGAAATGTAAAGTGTCCAGAGGTTAGGATGTGCCAAAATAAATGTAAAGTGTGTGGAGGCTAGGATGTGCATGAAACAATGTAAAGTGTGCACAAGTTAGGTTTTTTGAAAAGAAAATGGGGTAGAGTTCCCCACACAGCAAACATTCCTTGTGCAGAACATTGAAATTGAAATAACATATCAAAAACTAGTTACTGATATCATTGCTTCTTTAACCAAATCTCAGAAAAGACAATGTGTAAAGGACTAAAGAGATAAAAGACAATGCAAAAGCAGATGAACTATTAAACTTCCAGATTAATATGAAAACTGATTTTTGAAATGAGGGGAATGGAAAAGAAGAGAGTGTAGAGAAAAGTGTTGGTCTACTGGACAATGTTCAATCAATATTGTTGATCTCTAAGGATGTTTAAGTCTTGAAAACAACCCAGGTAGGATAAATCCTCTTACATTTTTTAAAACAATTAAATGGAACAATGTAAATTCTCATCATACACATAATTAAAAAAAAAACAAAAAAAAACTGAGAATGGAGAAGGTTTGTTAAGTAAACATTCACAAGGAAAGAAAGGATCGAGAAAGGACCAGACTCTATTCTCTTCAGTATTCACAATATGATACAAAATTTATAAATCATAGCATAAATATCAAAATATCATTTGGCAGAATGAAAGTAAATGGTGACATATGCAAAGAACTTAACGTGACATTTCATTGAAAAATTATAAAGAGTGAACATAGACTTGAAAATTCAGTTTGAAAGTCAAAGTATGGAAAATGACTAGCCATGTATGCAAAAACAATTATTCGCCAAGATCAAAAAATATACAATTGTCTTTTAACTAATGTCTATAAAAAGTAAATTTGTTTGTCCAAACAAACTGGGATTGGGTCTCTTATGGACCATTAAATAGAAGAAAGACCTGGAAGAAAAAAAGAAATATAGTTAGAAACTGGTCTTAGGTTTTAAAAGATCATAAAAACAATAATTGTGAGGAATTACTAAGTCAGCAAAAAAAAAGAGAGCAAAATTAGATGTAATGGATGTTTGACTAATTACTAAGAAGGAAATGTTTTGTTACGTTGGTTTGTCTGTTGTTGCTCTGTGTTTTCCTTTATAATATTTGTTGCTTAGAGATTCTGTTGAAGTAACTGTCTTTGGTGGTTATTCTAAGTTAACAATATGTTCCAAGGCATTCTTGACCCAGTGATCAATATAGTCCTTGATTGGTGGGATGGTGATTTGATGTTTAACTATAAGTGCGAAACTATCCTCCTCTACTTCTTTGAATTCCACTTGGAGTTGGTCGATGGCTGAGAAGTGGTCTTCATTGTCATTAACAAATGTGACAAGCCACTATTTCAGTTCTTCTTCAGGAAACTCCATGAGGATGTTGAATTCATTAGCTAATGCGGTCTTCATTGCCTCCAAGTGACTATCAAGTTATTCTTTACTGATCATGGTTGAATTCTTGAAAAGTTCCAAGCCCCACGGTTCTTTAGCAACACCAAATTCTTTTAAAATAACATCTCCTCTCCTTTCATTGATTTTTTCACAAGCAACAATTGCATCTTTTAGCATTTTTACTCGTGCTTCCCAACTTGCCTTTATTTGATTTATTTGATGGTTAGTCATAGTAGCGACCTATGTGATGAAAGTAGTTAGCTCGTTTTTATAGTAGGATTCATCATGTTGCAAATATTTTTGCAAATATTCAGTGAAATTTGAAATCCTTTGTGAAAGATGCAATAAGATGTTACTGACCTTTGATGCATGTTTGATTATGTAGAGTCTTTTGTTAATGTTTTCAGCAACATAGACTCTGATTCCATTCAACAGTTGAAGCACTTTATTGATTGGATTTGAGGTTCCTGGAGTACTTGGAGGAGTTTGTTCTGCCGAAAGTATGGCCAATGGTTGTGCAATTAGTGGCTTGAGAGTCAATGCATCCTCAAGCTCACTTATTCTCTTTTTTCAATTTAATGTTTTTCAACTCTTCCTCTAAAATAAAATGGGTAAGAGCATCTCTTACAGAACGTTGTAGTTTCATGAGTCCAGATGATATAACTCTTGAGACATCGACTACTAACCTTAATTTATGAACTACCTTTTTGTTTTTGATGATGACCTTCTCTATCTATAGTTTCTTTTTGTCCTTCTTGTATTAAATACTATGCAGTCTCAAGGAATGCTCCTCAAACAACATGGGTTCTTCAGTTGCGAGGTCTTGTGTAATCTCTTGTATTTCTAAAATCCTCTAGGCCACTCTATCAGGTAGATCTGTACTGTTAATTTCCATATCATCAATGTTTCATGGGCTTCCTGGATCTTGAGAATTGTCTCTATTTGGGATTCATTTCCTTTTCTGCTAGGACACTATATGTTCTTGTTCAATATTGACATGAGGTGGTTTCTCTCCACCGTCACCTTCAACACCCCTGTCATTACTCTCTTCTTCGTTTAGATTATGTTGTTGTGTTCTTTTCCCAGAGGAGGAACTCTTATGTGGTTGGGGATTAGAGGAATACTGGACATTAGTATTGTTTTCCCTCCTTTGTCTTCCTTTGCTCTAGATTTTGGTATTTGAACTTATTTTTGTCGACAAGTCGTCACTGCATCCATTCTTGTCATTTTTTGTGGAGGGATTGTCACCGGTTTCTTCATCAAATATCATGAAAAGGTTGTTATACCTTATCGATGATAAATGTTTCAAGACCATACCCTCGAGGTGAAAACCCCTACGGGCTATGCTTCTTTTAGATTAAACACATTAAGAGTTTTTGAGATTTATTTTAGATGCATCAAATTCTTGACAATTGTGTCTCCAACACGAAAAGACAATGTAATGAATTGTTTTTTTCTCTTCATGTCCAATAGAACACACCAAGATTCATAATGTCAACAAACTTATGCGAAAAAATATCTATTGCAAAAAAATATAGGGAGTAGAAGGGGATTTTCTTGACAACCATACAAATAGATGTATGTATGGTTTTTCTCTTGAATGAAAATGTCCTTTCCCTTGAGAAAATCCTCAACTTTCTGATTTATTCTCTTGGGCTCTGCTCCAACCAACATGTGTCTAAACTCTCTCACAAACCTATCTTGAAAAATGTAAAAATTGAATGGTTCTTTATGTCTACATAGCATTGAGTGCCATAACTGAACTTTTTCATTTAGTTTATTCACACTCACTTTAATAGGGAGACTGTCAAAGACATCGAAATAGACAATTGCAAACACCAAATATGTCGCCATGAAAAATCTTTGAGTACTTAAGTAGTTACTCAACTAAAAACAAAGTTCATTTGATATCACCTCATCCCAATCAAAGATGGCATCCTTCTGAAAGGAAAAGTACAGTGCATATAGAGTTGACCTGGGTATGTGTGAAGTTGACTCCCGCCCAACCACATGGGCGAACAACCATGAAAAGTCCTGATATGGTTATTGTAGCATATATATATCTCACCACACTGAAACCACCTACCTAAGAGTCTAGGAAGGTGTCTACATCCACAATCTTAATAATTTTATTTGTAGAAGGAAGACATAGCATTTTCTTGAACATCTTCAAAGTAAGGATGACTAAATTCTTTGCTTTTGTTATGACTTTAATAATTCTTGTCCTGGAATCGAACCTTTGAGCACACCAGGATACCAGTTCCTTGAAGTCGAAACATTCAAGTACACAACCAATGTTGGCGAGCCTTGTGGTCCAGAGTCTGTCCTTTTGCTTTTCTTCAAGAATCTTTTTCAAGAACCATTGGTAGGATGCAACCCAGTGGAAATTATTGTCTTGTCTCGCTAGTGAATTGACAATATCATCGCAAAAGAGATCCTTTCTTCTTCTATTTTCCATAGCACTGATTTTATAATGAAATTTGATATAGATGAACCTTATGAATAATAGATTATCGAGCTCCAATTGCTTTAAATCCAACTACATGGAGCATGTTTACTAGAATGTCCTCTCCACACATATGAACTATATTTGAAACACGTGTAACCATAAATAGAAACCATCAAGTAGCTCATAGAAAAGTAGGACATTTACTTTGCATTAGTCCTAATCGCCTCCCTTTATTCATAAATCATACCAAACAAACTTGTCATAAATTCTTTGGTTTTAGTGCAAATTACGTGGTTTGTTAGAATCTATGCTGCAAAACTATTAGATGTGCAGAGGATAGGAATTGTAGAAGATATGGTTGTGCTAAGTGCAAAGATACAATGGTAGAAAAAGGTTCAACACAAGGTGGAAAATGGCTAAGTAAAGAGGCTTTTGATGACAGGTTTTTTGGAAGATAGATACATCTTGAGTTAGTACATCATCTGCATGAGGGATATCTACAACTTCAATACCAGTCATCAATTTACAATCCTTCTTATTTTACAGTCCATAGGAAGTTGGTGTCCATGTCATAATATTGAAGTTTGGCAAGGGAGTTTGTCCATCAACCTTCTCTAAATTGTCATTGAAGAAATATTGTTATTGGAGGATGTGGTACATAAGTTATCGACACAATAACGTTGTTTTATTTTTCTATTTTCTATACCTGTGTTTTTTTAATGGAATCTGATATACATGAAAGTTTAATGAATAGTACATTACGTAGGTCGAATTGCTTTCAGGTGAAGTGCATGAGTCATATTTACTAAAATATCCTTTCCACACCTAAGTAGTTCCGAAATATGAGGAATGATAAATATAAACCATTAAGTATCTCATAGAAAAGCACGACATTTACTTCACACAAGTCCTAAATAGCCTTCATTTTTTCACAAATACGAGAAAATCAATGTGCCATAAAGGACTCGTTTATCATGCAAATTACGTGGATTGTCAGAATCATTGTTGTGGAACTATTACAAATGCAAAGGTGTGTAAGTGCGGGAGTGCAAGAGGATCAATGGTATGAATTGTCCACACAAGGTTTGAAAATAGAATTAGAACAAGTTCTGTCTATGCGGGGGATATACTCGTGCGAAGTGCGAAGGTGCAGAGATATGGTGATGGAAAAAGGATTCACACAACATGTTGTACCTGTTGTTTTTTAATACACTTTGATATACATGAAAGTTATGAATAATAAATTACAAAGGTCGAATTTCTTTAAGGCAAAGTACACGGGGCGTATTTACTAAAATGTCCTTTCCACACCTGAGTTAGTTATGGAATATGAGGAATGATAAACAGAAACCATTAAGTAGCTCATAGAAAAGAACAACATTTACTTTGCACAAGTCCTAAATAACCTTTGTTTTTTCTCAAATCAGAGCAAATCAACGTGCCATAAAGTACTCAATTTTTGTGAAAATTACATGGCTTGTCAGAATCATTGGTGTAGAACCATTGCAAATGATGAAGATGTGGAAGTGCAGGATTGCAAGAGGATTAGTGGTATGAATTGTCCACACAAGGGTTGAAAATAGAATTATAACAATTCCTAGATGTGCAGTGGATATACCTGTGTAAAGTGCAGAAGTGCGGAAGATATAGGTGCATGGAGTGTAGAGATATGGTCATGGAAAAAGGCTCCACACAACGTGAAAATTTCATAAGTAAAAAGGCTTATGACTAAGAAATTTTAAAAAAATCGTGGATTGGCAAAAGAATTTTGTACAAGATTTGCATTGAGAATTTTGTACTAGAGTAGCCAATACATGAGCTACTAGCACAAAAAGGATCCTTTCTTATTCTAATTTCCATGCTTATGCAAATATTGTATAAAATTCTTGCAACAATCCACTATGTTTCAGAAATTTCCTTATCAAATGGATTTTTCTACGTAGTGATTTTTCACAGTTTTTGCAGTGTTTTGTGTTAGCTATATGCACCCGCTTCGCACAACCATGTCTTCTACATGTCTGCACTTCATGAGGGATATTTACAGCTTCAATAACATTCATCAATTTGCAGTCCTTGTCATCTGATAGTCTCTAGGAATTTGATGTTCATGCCAAATTTGTGAAGTTTCACAAGGGATTTTTCCCATCGACCTTGTCTAAATTGTTATTGAAGCAATATTGTTACTGGAGGATGTGGTACATAAGTTATTAGCATAAGAGCGCTACTTTATTTTTCTATCTACTATACCTGTTATTGCTTTAATGGACTTTGATATACATGAAAGTTATGAATAGTACATTACGGAGGTCTAATTTCCTTAAGACAAAGTGCATGGGGCATATTTACTAAAATGACATTTCCACACCTGAACTAGTTACAGAATACAAGGAATGATAAGTAGAAACTATTAAATAGGTCATAGAAAAGTGTGACATTTACTTTGCACTAGTCCTAAATAACTTCCGTTTTTTTGCAAATCTGAGCAAATCAACGTGCCATAAGTGAGTCACTTATTGTGAAAATTACATGTCTTGTCAGAAATGTTGGTGTGAAACCATTGCAAATGCGAGAGTGTGGAAGTGTGCGAGTGCAGGAGGATCAGTGATATTAATTGTTTGCACATGGGTTGAAAATAGAATTAGAACAAGTGTTGGTTGTGTGGGGGATATACCTATGCAAAGTGTAGATGTGTAGAAGATATGGGTGTTTGGAGTGTGAAAATATGGTGATGGAAAAAGGCTCTACACAATGTGAAAAATGGGTAAGTAAAAAGGCTTTTGACCAAGAAATTTTCGAAAAATAGTGGATTGGCAGAAGAATTTTTTACAAGATTTGCATTGAGAATTTTTTACTAGAGTAGCGGGTACATGAGCTAGCACCACAAAAGGATCCTTTAGTCTTCTAATTGTGATGCTTCTACAAATCTTATACAAAATTCTTGTGTCAATCCACTGTGCTCCGAAAATTTGCTTATCAAAAGGATTTTTTACCTAGGAATTTTTCACAGTTTGTGCAGTGTCTTGCATTAGCTGTATGTGCCAGCTTAGCACAACCATGTCTTGCTCATGTCTGCACTTGGCATAGTCACATTAATTGCACATGCAAAATAGTTTATTTCTAGTGCTTGTGTGAAGAATTCATATCAATCATCCGCTTGCACTTTGAATCATGCGATTGTGACAAGGTATGCAATTTGCATGACAACTGAACCATTTATAACATGTTGATTTACTATGATTTGGGAGGACACAAAGAGGATTTAAAGATTTAGAACTATTGCAAAGAAAATGTCCTACCTTTCAATGACATTTTCAATGGTTATTGAATATGGAATAGTTGAGAGACCTCAATATGGAATAGTTGCAAATAGTAGAGAAATTCACTCAACTCGATAATTGGTAAGAGGAGAGGTTCACCAAAGTGTCTTCTAAACTATACCAAGACTTGGCAGCAAAGGAAGAGGCCTTGAAGGAGATATACGTAGTTATGTAAGATACCAAGCAAGCCCCTTTTGTTGCCACAGTGGAAGCCATGCCCATGGAGGTATTGAAGCTAGGAAAGGAGTGTGGTACAAGTCTGACCCAAATATGCTTGTAGAATCTTGGAAGAGGATGACAAAGATATGATTCTACCATCCATATGGATATGTAAATGGTAGGCTTATAGTATGTCCATTTCTCCAATGAAGAACCTTGTTTAACCTTATTTCACTACTTTGTCAATTTGAAAGAAAAACTCGGGTGATGTACTTGATATGACTTGTTATAAAGGATTGCTCATAACTATTGACATAATATAACTCTCCAATTCCCACCCACATTAAATGAAATAAACACACTCCTTTCCTACCAATACGTACATATCAAAATTCAACATTCTCAAATGGACAATGCATGTGATTTCAAGTTAGCTTTAGTGGTCTATGTCAATGATTGAGCACTTTTATAAGACAACACTACCCAACTAAGAATCACTCCAATCAACCAGAGACAACTATCACTCAACTAAGACTATGGATGATATTATCCATTGCATTATTAAGTGAAAGGAAAACATACATCTCGTGAGGGATTTATTTTAGCTACTTGATGAAGAGTGAGAGAGGATTGGATGACCATACAACCCATGGGAAAGAGCCACCACTCAAGCAATGAGTATAAAACAATTATCTCAGCCAACAAGAGAAAAAAATGCCTAGCAAAGAAGAGGGATGCTTAGCAAACCAAATATGTTTTCTAGCAAGTGAAAGGGATGTTTAGCAAGCTGAGGTGAGTCGAGTAACGATTTATGGGCATAGAGAATATGCCCAACAAAGAGAAAAATGAACCAACAAATATTGGCATTGACCACCTAGTCAATTGGGACTCTCAACGCTTACGAAATGGCCCAACATAGGAGAGGACAACCATGTATAAATTAAAGACGCCCAACAAAACAAAAATTGACCCTATACTAATTAAATACACCCAAAAAAGTAATTGATGTGTGTACACTTTAGAATACAAGACAAACAAATGAAATTTTCCCCCGTGAGAGAGAAAAACAATTTACATGAGAGAGAGAAACGGATTTAGAAACTTCTTCAACAACTCCAGATTGAGGATCATTGATTTCCCCTCTCCAAAATCATTCACTAGTGTAAAATTGAGAGTTTTTGGGATGGGTTTTCTCCATTAAACAATTTATTATGCAGACCAACAATCACACAGTGATAACACTCACAATGGACACACATATTTTTATATTGGAAGCTCAACATCTAATGGAGATTTTATTAATCTCGAGAGATAATTACAACAAGGTGAGATATACACAACAGTTTTTTATTTTTACTCGTCGATTGTACAATATGTAGATGGCCATGGCTCATAGACACCTTTGCTCAGTGTCTAATTGTAGACAGGCTCCATGACTCCTTTTTCCACCAAAATTCGAGTGGGTTGCTCTCTTCGTTCTTTCATTTCTGCCACTATTCTCCCCAATTATCCTTCATATCATGTTTCCTCTTCACTACAACCTTCATTCTTTTAATGGGATTCCTTTGGAAGGCCAACCATCACATAGTTCATTTCCAATTCCACTTTTCCAAAAAGACAAAATAAAATAAAAGAATACTTACAAATTTGCAAGAGGATCTAATTTGAATCACACCTGCCCATTTGTAGGATTTTGGTCCCCAAAATCTTCAACTCCCTTCAATATTATTCTCTAATCATCAAGCAGACTCCGAAAAAAATCCAAGAAAGGGTGCCTCCACTATAGGATGGAATATAAGAGTTGAGTAGGGGGTGCCTTTTGCATAACCTTGTTGTCAATCTCATGGATAGAGATGACATTTTCTTCTACAATAATTCGTTGGAAAACCGCTACTCCTTGGGCTACAAGTGCAGATGACTCCTATTTCCCCTTGACTCTGCAAGTTTTTATTCTTGGTTGTTTTGTTATTGGGATAGAATTTTGGGTGAAGCCCCCAACATTTGGCCTCCCAATGTCCAATCAATCTACAATATTGGCAATAATTCCTACATGGGTTGCTTGGAATTCTAGAGTTCCAACAATTGATAACCTTATGACCCCTTTTCCTACAACAGAAACAAACTATGCCATACATTTACAATTTGTGACGATGCTTGCCAACTTGGTTTCTTGGTCCCCCATGATATAGAGTGAATATGCATAGCATAATCATCTCTTTTCTTCTCTCTTACAATATTATACAAGAAAATTTGAGTGGCTTGCTACGCATGGATTCTTTTCTAGTTCCTCTTTCCTTGCAAAAAGTGGTTTGATCTACACTTGTGTTGGTTTCTTTTCCACTAAATCCTAGGCCTTCATGATTGGGTCCCTATTGAGAAACAATGGGAATCAAAATCCCTTGGCCTTCATTGCCTAGTCATTGGCCATCACAACCCATTTTCCTCATGAGCTTGGAACCAATGCCTCTAGTTTTCTTCTCAAAGTCACCAAAGGTTTCTTGAGAAAGGGTCTTATAAGGTGAGTTTACCATGCTTGCCTTTTTCATGGTACTAGCTTCGACAATGGCAATTGAAGGGGCTTGCTTGGTCTCTTGGACAACTACTTTTAACTTATTCAAGGCCTCTTCCTTCGTTTTTTTTTACCCAAAAGTGTGTTAAGTCTTCCACAAATATTCCCTTGTATATTTCCAACACTAAAAAAAAATTCATTTTGTTGCAGGTTCATGAGTCTATTCAATCCTTGTAAAAAGATCTACCTCCTCCAAAATGCACCTGTTGTATTCTGTCGTATCCATTTTTGTGCAACACTTATATTATTTTGAGTCTCTCATGGGTTCACCACATTCAAGTCTAAATTTTCATTGTTACCAAAATGCACTGCCATGTTCCTCCATCCTCATCTTGCACCATACTTAGAACTGTTTCTAATATTTCACCGTGGGTTCAGCTCACTCACATGACTTATTTCATTATTACCATGACTTGTTCATGCGTCCACTACATGATACTTATCGAATTCTTCAAAAATTCACCGTGGGTTCACTCGTCATATCATAATTCTTCAAAAAAAAAATTCTCTTCTCTGTCCAACCAATTCAAGTCTCATACTTAGTCATTTCTTGAAACTCTTCACTGCGGGTTTGTGTGTCCTCGAATTTGTGTTGATGTTCCTCTATACATTCGATCCTCCACTGCGTGCAGTAATATAAGTCTCTCTTGTCATTCTCCCCAAGGTATATTAAATGTAAATCTTATGGAAAATAACAAGTGGTTAAAATATTAAAAGGTCATTATTAATGGAGACCTTCTTGAAACAATCAACCATTAATTCAAATTTAATTCATTTTCCCTTCGAAAGAAGAGTATCGAGGTATATTATGGTAAAAGGGTTTTCTTTGGTATTATCATTCCAAAATACTATACATAATCTTCCAAATCCATTAAGCATGATGGATAGAAGAAAGGAAAGCTTCTATGGAGATACCCCCAATACATTCGGATGAGAAGATAAAAAAATTCACTAGTCCAAAGAATACAAATATTACTCTACATTGTCTCTAACCGAGAGAAGTTCCAATGATATTTGGACATCATGAATTGCCAAAGGAGGTTGTGTTCCAAAGGTTTTTTATGCTAAAGAGATAGTTATGTGATGTATAGATAAGTTTGACAAGAACCAAAGGATCTTTTAGTTACAAGGAGAATCCCCTATCTCTCTGTCACCTTCAAATTTCAAGAAAATGTCCAGGTTACCAAAGCCAACGATCACTTTTAAAGGTGATAGAGCCAAATATTTTTTGAAGGATAGGAATGGTGGGTGGGATCTCTTACATTAATATCTTGAAGACCTGACACTAATGCCAAAATATTTATCAACTATCAAGGTCAGTATATTAAAAAAACCCTACCAAGAAATGGCATGGATCTTTGCTAGGGTAGTTGGGAAAGATTCGACTGCTATCATTCCTCGCTTAGCTCTGTATGTGCTATATTTTCTATTCACGAGAAATAAGTCTTTGACTGGGAGAAAATAATTTACGGTGAAATATCTTTTCAATTATCAAATTTTAAGAAGAACATGAAGTTCTACATGTCT
>ML782345.1:360964-373535 GCA_009831015.1 Picea engelmannii | reverse complement strand
ATTTTTACCAAATTATGAAAATATTGTAACTCCCATTAATATTTTATTAAAAAAAGATAAGAAGTTTCAATGGAATTAGAAGATTCAAGCAAACTTTACTAGGATCAAACATGCAATCACTACTGCTCTAGTTCTTGTCATCTCGAATTTTGATCAAGATTTCATAACATATTCTTTTTCTTCAGAAGAAACCATTGCTTCAATATTGACACAAAGAAATTTAAAGGGGGGAGAACTTCCAATAAGTTTCATGAGTAAGATTCTGCATGAATATGAATTGAGATATTTGGAGACAGAGAAGCAGACTCTCTCCTTGGTCAAAGCGATGGAAAATTTCAAGACTTATATTCTTTCATCTCATGTCATAGCCTATGTCCCAACTTCTCCAATGGAAATGGTGTTAAATCAACAATTGAGAGAAGGAAAATGGGAAAACTATCTTGCTAAGATTAAGAGAATATGACTTTGAGATCAAGCCATTAAAAGTAGTTAGAGGAAAAGGAATATGCAATCTAATGACAAGGATTGATGCAGTAAATGGAGATATTTCAATTCCAGTTGAGTCATCATCATCCACATCAGAATGGTACAAGGATATTATATTTTATTTGAAATCTGGTCAATTTCCAAATGGCATGTCTTCAAAGGAAAGAAGGGCATTGAAAATGAAAGAAAATCAATATGTGTTGGTTGCTTAAGTGCCTTTTCAAAGAAATTTTGATGGAATGTTGTTAAGGTGTGTTGATTAAACAAAGATAAAAACGTGTTAGGAGAATTTAATAAAGGTGTTTGTGGTGGATATTTTGCACATACGACTACTGCACACAAAATTATGAGAGCTAGTTACTATTGGCCTACAAGACTCGTATTCTATGATTATAAAATGCATCTCTTGCCAAAAATTCTCAAGAAAAATGAAAAGAGCAACAATGTCGTTGCATCCTGTAACAATTGAAGAACCATTTACAAAATGGGGATTAGATGTCATTGGACCCATTAATTCAAAGTCCAACAAGGGTCATTCATACATCATCATTGCAACTGATTATTTCACGAAGTGGCAAGAGGTTGTATCTCTCAAAAAATATTATTATGAAGAACTCATTAATTTCATTAAAGAAAATATTTTGTCAAGATTCGAAGTGCCATAAAAGTTTATAACTAACAATGGGTCAATATTCATTGGATCAAAGTTCACACAATTTTGTTGGGAATTTGGTATCATCATGGGACAATCATCAAACTATTATCCCCAAGGAAATGGTTTATCTTAATCAACAATTAAAACTTTGATCCAGATCATTAAAAAAACAATGGATGTGAACTAGAGGAATTTGCATATAAAATTAATTAATGTGTTATGGGCGCCAAATTACACCAAAGGACAACATTGGATTATTACCATATACATTGGTATATGGAAAAGGATCCAAAATTACCATTCACTTGGAGTTGAATTCTCTGACATGCGTTGTCAACATTGAATATTTAGAAGAAGTTTCTCCTCTGCAAAGAAGATATGGCCAATTGATGCAATTAGAAGAAAAAATAAATGAGGAATTAAGGAAAATGACTCAAAGACAACAAGTTATTAAGAAACATTTTGATCAAATCACATCGAAAAAATATTTTCAAAAAGGGCAGTTGGTATTATTGTGGAATAAATCCAAGGAAAAACTATCTCTCCATTAACATTTTGAAGCATTGTGGATTGGTCCATATGTTATTGAAAAAATTATTGGATACAACTCTTATCTTCTAAAAGATATGAAAGGGACAGTGGAAATGTTTCCAGTAAATGGGCAACATCTAAAAAAATTATTCTCTTGAAAATTTTTAGTCTCATCCTGTACATAATCTTCTTTTCTCTATGCATATTTTCAAAAAAAAAAAATTATTTTCTTTTACTGACTCCATGCCCAATGGTCGAGATTATGGATTCTTGATGACCCACATGGAATTATTGTCCCACAATTGGAGCCAATGGTTGACCCAAAAGTGTGTAAAGTCTTCCACAACTATTCCCTTGTATGTTTCCAACACTTACAATTTTTTTCGTTTTGTCGCAGGTTCATGAGTCTATTCCATCCTTGTACAAAGATCTGCCTCCTCCAAAATGCACATGTTGTATTCTGTTGTATCCATTTTTCACCAAAAATTGGATTATTTCAAGTCTCTTATGGGCTCACCACATTCAAGTCTAAAGTTTCGTCGTTACCAAAATGCACTTCCATGTTCCGCCATCCTCATTTTACACCATACTTAGAACTTTTTCTAATATTTCACCACAGGTTCATCTCACTTACCTGAATTATTTGATTATCACCATGACTTGTATGTCCATTTGCTTCATGATACTTATCCAATTCTTCAACACTTCACCGTGAGTTCATTGGTCATATCATAATTCTTCAAAAAAAAAAATTATCTACTCTGTTCGACCTATCAAAGTCTCATACTTAGTCATTTCTTGAATTTTTTCACCAGGGTCTGCAAGTTTTCATTGATGCTCCTCTATACATCTGATCCTTCACCACCCATGGTAATATAAGTCTCTCTTGTCACTCTCCTTGAGGTATATTAAATGTAAATCTTACGAAAAATAACAAGTGGTTAAAATCTTAAAAGGTTGTTATTAATGGCAACCTTCTTAAGAAAATCCACCATTAATTCAAATTTAATTCATTTTCCCTTTGAAATAATAGTATCAAGGTATATTGTGGTAAAAGGGTTTTCTTTAGTATTAATATTCCAAAAGACTATACATAATCTGCCAACTCCATTAAGCATGATGGCTAGAAGAAAGGAAAGATTTTTTGGAGATGCCCTTAATACATTTGGATGAGAAGATCAAAAATTTCACTGGTCCATAGCATACAAATATTACTCTACATTGCCGCCAACAAATAGAAGTTCTAAATATATTTGGACATCAATAATTTCCAAATCAATTTGTGTTCCATAGGTTTTTGATGGTAAAGAGCTAGTTATGTGGTGTATAGATAAGTTTAACTAGAACCAGAGGATCATTCAATTATAAGGAGAATCCCCTATCTCTTTGTCACCTTCAAATTTCAAGAAAATTTTCAGGTTACCAGAGCCAATGATCACTTTTAAAGGTGATGAAGCCAAAGATTTCTTGAAGGCCAGGAATGGTGGATGGGATCTCTTGCAATAATATCTTGAATACTTGGCACTAATGCAAACATATTTATCAACGATCCAAGTTAGTCTAATAAAAAAACCTTACTGAGAAATTGCATGGCTCTTTTCTAGGATAGTTGGGAAAGAATCCACTGCTACCACTCCTCACTTAGCTCTATATGTGCTATATTTTTCTATTCACAAGAAAATAGTGTTCAAATGGGTGAAAATAATTTCCGATGAAATGTATTTTCAATTATAAAATTTTAAGAAGAACATGAAGTTCTACATGTATTTGTATTTAATCTTTTCTATCACATACATCCATGTTTTTAAAGGAATATATTTAGATAAACAAGTCAATTACAAAATTGACCCAGTTCATACATGGTACCCTGCCTTATGGAAGCAAAAGGCAATGTATCATTTCTACAAAGTTTACAATTCATTTGTTTCTTCTTTTAAGAAACTCATATTTGGATCTGGTACATCAAGACTTTCTTTAGAAGCATCAACATTTCTGGATAAAAGAGGAAATTTCGAAGCGATGGAACATTACAAAATTGTTAGCATTTATTGTTCCCGAGAAAGTCCTTTTTACCTTCTGTATTATGTACCATACATGATATTTTTGATTGAAGTTTGTAAAAAATACAAATTTTGGGATCACTGCTTCCATTAAAGGATGAAAAACAATTTATCCCCTTACCATGGAAAATTGTTGAAATATTATTGAAGAATGCTGCAAACATTGACGAATATGCAACTCAATTTGATCAGTTTGATTTAAAGGTAGAAGAATAAATTAAGGGCTTGACCCAAATCAATTGTTCATGAAACATATGATCTCTATGGGTTAAAATGTTTCATATGCAAACACTTTTCTATTTTGAGAAGAGTAATATGAAGAAAAAAACCATGAGGCATTTCCTATTGAAGATATTGACATTGTTATTAGTACCAATGAACCACATCGACAACATGGAAGAGTTATTAATGAAAGAGGTACTCATTCTCCTAATGTATCTTAGAGAAGCGACCCACAAAAACAAAATTCATAGTCAGTAGCACAAGAACAAAATCATTCTTCAGTCAATAATTCTAATGACATAGGAGACCAAAAACCTCTTAAGGGAAATTTGGAACAATCTGACAAACTTCTTGTAACAAGTAAAATAGAAAGGAAAACCAATAAGTAAGAAGTTGAGGAGGTTTCACATGAAGACAAAGTTTTTCTTAAAGAAATGGATTTGGATGCCAATATTGAAGATATAGAATTTCCTGATGATGAGAAAAGACTTCAAGAAGGTTGGTAAGTTGCAGCCAAATGGAAACTCAACAACTAGTTCTTTTTGAAGAAGAATCCATTACCCTGCATAATGTTTTGTTTGATAAAGACTTAAGGAAATTAGTCTTTGAAATAATTCATTCCAAAAACAAAAAAGTTCAAGGAAGGTCAAGCTCAAAAGTTGACCTAAAAGGACTTCCACCATCGAGATGGTACAGATCCATGAAGCTATAGGCACGACCTTGAAGATACCAGTGGGTGAGAGGGAAGATGAAAATGCCATACTTAAAGAGAAGATTGAAGAATTGGATAATGATTTAATGCCAATTCCCATATTTTCTAGTCTGATTGCCACAGTTCAACTCTTTAAAAGCCTCAACAAAATTCCTGAATCTAGTTCAAAATTGAGAGGAACATCAAGTTTACTCGTTGTTGTTAGAAGGTATGTTGGGAATAACATTAAGAAAATAATGTCTCTCATTCTTAAGCCATGGGAATTGGCGAACAATTATGTTTATTTGGGATCTAGGACCACCAATTTGACACAATACCTTCAATCCAACTTAGAAAATGATGAAGCATTATTTAATGGGTTTGTTTCTACATTTGTTATCAAAGTTTATAATATGAGTGAGTTGAAAATAAAAGAGGAACATTTTCCCTTTGTAGTTGGCGTTATCGCGCAATTTCTACTTGTCCCGAAGGGAAAGGATAAGGGAAGTAAAATTGATGAAACATGAGGTTATCCTATCACTTTCACCTTAATAAGATACCTCTTTCTATTTAGGGATGATGGCCCAAGGGAGACATCCCCGGTGACCTAGGGGTTTGAGAAGGCAAAGGTTAAATTGTCAATAAAAGGTATACCCTCTCACAAGTCACACTAATTAGAAAGTACCAAGGTTTTAATCAATGAAGCAATGGTGTGCTTAGATGTACCAACCCAAAACAAAGAAACAAAAAAACAATATCTTTGCAAGTACATATTTGATGTTAATGCTTCATAAACCTTGGACTAGTCAATAAAAGAAATAAGTTGATCCTAGATGAAGAAAACATAATTTTTAAACAGAAATTTTTACAAGATAACAGTTTCACAATACATGCCTTAAAAGAGCTTCACAATGACCAAAAAGAATAACCCAATAATAACAATGTACTAGCAGTTGTGAGAAGCTAATTACCCAATGTAAAAACTCAAATTTTGCAATTCCTTTTAAGTGATTTTACTGCTATAATAAATGGTTGTAGCTTACTTTTGTAACAACAACAAGTAGGTTAGTAAATTAGTCTACTCTATGGTTAGGAAAATTTAGTAGGTTGCTTGAGGTAAAAGATTTAAGGGTTTGTTTCATCAATCAATCAATTTCAAGGTCTAAATCACTGCCTTTTAGGGCTAATGGAATCACTTTGTGGCAGAAAACTTGAAGGAACAAATGATAATGTGAGAGCTGGAGTGATAATGTGAGAGCTAGAGACAAGAAGGTCAATGATTGAGGTGTTGGTAACCGAAGGCCTCAATCACTAAACTCTAGGAGGAAAATGGCCACTAGGAAGTAGGTAACCCTAGGCCCTAGAATTTTTACTCCTTATTTAGCTCAAGGATGAATTAAATGACGGCTTGATGAAGAAAATTATGCTAGGGTGCTACAATGGTAGGTCCCTTAGGACAATGCTTCAAGAAAGTAGGGTTTCTAGCACAATCTAGTAGGTGAAAAGTTGTTAAGGCAAGAACAATAACATGTTCTTTGACCTCCTAGGGTTTTAAGCTAGCAATTTCATAATCTTAGAAGAAATGCAAAGTAAATGTACCATAACCATTCAAAGTAAAAAATAATTGCAGAAATCTACTTACATTCACCAAGAATAATCTAGTAATAAGCCTAGTTGAAGACTTTCCACCAAGAAAATGCCAAAAATACCAAGATTTTGCCTCCTCCAAGAAGTGTGCACCAAATTTCAGCCAATAAACCCTAAGTAGGGCGCAAATTTAAGACCTCACTTAGTGTGAGTGAAATATGATCCTAAATACAAGGGAAAAAACCCCTATTTATACAGTGAAAATGACCTTTAATTTACAAAATTAGGTCAAAAAGGCCGACATGGCCAGTTTACATGTAATATCCAGTTTTTTACATAAAATTGACAAATTAAACTATAAATCAAGCAAAAGAGGTGATGTCATGCCCTTCTAGGGTGACATTGGGCCCTTCTAAGGTGACATTGGGCCTCTTAGGTGAAACATTTGCCTCCAGGAGCAAAATGTTAGGCCTCGCAAGGCTTCTAGATCAAGCCACACATGCCACTTGGCACACAACTGCCTCCATCATGTCCATCAAACGTTGGGTGACATCAAGGGTCACATAGGTGACATCATGGGCCTTCCAAAGCCAACATCATAGTGGGAGGGAAATACCCCCCTGGGTCTAGGCCTTCCAGGTTGTCTCTGGTGGAACGTCCTTCTCTCTTTCCGGTGCAAGCCTCTGGTATGTGTCTTCCCATGGCTAGGGTCTCAACATTGATCTAGTGGGATTTTAGCCCTATGGAGGTCTGAACCAATGATCTCCCCATGTGTACCTGTTCCTTGGGTGTGGCCCTGCAACAAAAAAAAGTACACCCTCCATGGGCTCGTAAGTCATAGGGATCATAGCAATTTCAATCATGTCTAATAATCAAGTTATCTAAACATGTGCATAAAACCCCCCTTTCCCAGACAAGTGCTCAAAGGCATTATGTTATTCTACAAGACAAGTTTGGAGAGGGTTTCAGGAGGTTCTGTTGGGCTAATTCTCATTGGATGTGGGATGTTTCCAGGTGAATACCAATCCAGGTCATGTAAGTGGATGAGGTGACATGGGGATGTTTGATCAATGAGTGCAGTGATGACAGGGAAATGTATGGCTTACCTGTGGGTGCCTCCGAAGAGGGTGAGTTGCACCTTGTCATGGATGAAAATGTTTCAAATCCCATTCAATGTCTTTTACCTTTTTTATCATATTGCTTTTTCTTTAAAGAGAATAGTTGGGGGACACTGCCCTACCTTGGTGACCAGTGGTGATAGTGTTACCCACAAGCATTTCACGGAGACGAGAAGGTTGGCTTGTGATGAGACCCCCTTTCTCTTTGTTATTCCACCAAGAGCCACTACCCTGGCATGGTGACCAGCTGAATGGTAGTGTCATACCACTACATTCCCATGGACCTAATAGGCTGGCTCATGATGGGACCCCTTATCCTCCAACTAGGTCTTGTTTTTTATTATTTTATAGGTCCCTCCATTTCTTGCTGAGAAGCCTTTTATTTCTTTCTCGGGGATCCCTGGGAGAAGCATATGAAGGTTTTGTTCTTTTGGATTTTATCTTTTTCCAGCTACTTTTACCCTCTGGGCCTTTAGCCCCTTCTTCCCACAAGGCAAGGTACAACCCTTTGCTAGCTTGGCAAACCCAATGCCGGAACCAATGCAAGGGATGGATGAGAGGGAGAATGATGAAAAAGTGATAAGTATGGTGGGAATGGATGATGACCTTTCATGAACCCACCCATTGGAAACTCAAATCCTAAGGGAACCAACTTGTGAGGGCATCCTGGCATTCCCCCCCAGGTGTGGACAAGTGGAAAGGCATAAAATCCAAGCACACGTCATGAAGCAAAAATAATTAAATGCACATATTCAAATGTTTTGAGAATCATAGTGACACATACCATGATACCCAGACTCATTATCTCATGGAGAAAGACCCATTGTTGCTGAAGGACCAGGCCGATGGGATGGATGTTGTTGTTGCTAACAAGATGGAGGCACTGAAGAAGAAAGATGGACCATCCAGGGCCAGGCTCAAGTCAATATGGCTCTCGGTACTCCATGTATAAGACCTGTGGGCCTCAAGACATAATCTCCTTAGTTATCCCTAGGCTAAGGGATAACAGTTTGTATTAAGCAACATAAACCATGTTGGATTAAAAGAATTAAATGTTTAAAAGAAACATTGGTTGATCTTGACACTTTCAGTGTCAAAAGGGGAGAGTAATATTTAAAATTTATTGAGTTAGACTTGGCAGGAACCAACAAAGAATTTAAAAACCCAAAATTAGTATTGAATTCTATGCTTATGACAAGAGAACAATTTGAANTGGTTGATCTTGACACTTTCAGTGTCAAAAGGGGAGAGTAATATTTAAAATTTATTGAGTTAGACTTGGCAGGAACCAACAAAGAATTTAAAAACCCAAAATTAGTATTGAATTCTATGCTTATGACAAGAGAACAATTTGAAGAACATCAGGATATATTGAAATTTGTGTCCATAGAAAAATTTAACAGTTTGGCCAAGTACACAGAGCAAGAAGTAAAAAATTGGCTAGTTAGTTATGTGAACAAAAATGAAGATATTGAAGAAATGTTGCACCAAATTTAAATTAACTTTAGATATTTAGAAAGTACATTATTTTATGTAAAAATAAGGCAAGAAATACTTGTTGCATCAATGCGTGACTATATTGAAAATTGGTTTTAAAATGCCTTAGTTAAAATAACGGAACCAGATCAAATAGAGGTAGTTGGTACCGATCATGTAATTGCAACAAAATAGAATACAAAAGGAATATTTACCAATAGATAGAGTGATATAAATCCATCACAATGAGTAAACCAATCACATCCTTCTCTATTCTTTTTCTCTTCTCGTTCAAGAATCATCCAGTTGTGTCTTGTCATTCCTGAGAAAACATAAGTGATTTTCGATCACTTCTTTCTTTCTTATTTTCAAGATCAAGCCATGTTACACTTTCATTTTATGGTCCACAGGAGCCTCACCCAATCCATTTGGATGAATGCTATTTTTTATTTTCAGACTATTAATATTTTTGAAAATCCCAGAGAACTATTTTGGGGTTAAACTTTAATGATATCTTCAACTCTAAGTTATTGAGCATAAGACATTTGAAGTTTTCCTATCATATTCTTGTTTATTTTGAATGAAATACTCTTTTACAGTTCTCTCAATTGTGGACCTTTGTATTTCCTTCTCATGAATGTGATCAAAATTATGATATTGTAATGGATGTGAGAATTATATTATTTTTCATGTAATTGTTATGTATTTCTGTAAAATATTCTGCATATTTTGTATTTTAGTATTTGAATATTCCCAGTCCTCTTCTTCAAAGTCCTCTTTGTGAAAAAAATATTTTTCAATCAGTACTATTTTATATTTTGTTGAGCGATAAAGATTTGGGTTTCTTTAAAGTACCCCCCATTTCAAGTATCAAGATAAATCTTTCAACCAAAGAGGAGTACCACCTCTATAAAAATGAAGGGGGATTAATATCCTCGTGAGGTTGTTGTTTGGATACTAATCAATATAAACATCAACAATTGCCAAGTGTATAGGTGAGCAATGAGCCCTTTGAACCTCTCATCTTACCAATTATCCAAATCAATGAATTTATCCCCCAACTACAAGAGTTGCAATATGCTCCTAATTATTTTTTCCCTCATGGCGATGAAGGAGTCATGGTGCTTGGAAAACTATTTTTATATCTCATCTGCTCTTTGTCTCCAATACCAACTTTCTTCTTGAATCTGCCTATTGAAGTCTCTCAACTCTTCAAACTTCTCTGTATTCAAGGCTTTTCCCATGGAAGCGTCTTCAAGGTCCTTGACGAACATGCTCTGATACAATATGATCCATAAATGGTAGGCTTATTGCCTTTCCATTTCTCCAACATGAAACCTTGCTTAACCATGTTTCACTACTCTTTCAGTTTGAAAGAAAACCTTGTGTTATGTACTTGATCGGGCCTATTGTAATGTCCCCAAGGCCGAGCCTTGTTGTAAATCATGTCTATGAAGTATAAATCTTGCATTATGAATTTTAATTATGTTTTATAGGCTGGTGAGCCAAGTTTATATAAGTTGGTGGGCTTATGTGTTAATAGGCCGGAGAGCCTAAGTGTTAAGGCCGGGAGCCTCCTTTTGTATATGTAATCATACAGAACATTAATAAAAATATAAACATTGTTGTGTGAAAACTGACCACGCTGAATGAGTGATGGGGGACTAAGCTTCCACAGAGTGGGTAAGGGATTGGGGGCTAGAAGGTTGGGAAGAGAGGCTAAGTGTTGAGCCTAGGGGCTTAAGTCCTTGGGAATAATATTTTAATATTATTCCAAAAGTCATGTGAAATGTGATGTTTTATCCTAAGTTCTTTGGAAGGACGAGTGACTTCCAAATGGGAAGGAACAAGCTTCATGGGTGACAAGTGTCAACCCAAGCGCATGCAGTTAAAACCTAGGAAGTGAGCCATGTTGGGGGTTCCTCCTCCATTCGACCGTCGACTGTCTGAACCATGAATCTTGTGGCCTCTGTATTCAACCTCTGTATACCCTCACGCAACTGGGAAACCAGAAAACCGTAATGTTTTCTTGAGAAGATGAGGTATCAGTCGTCTAAACCATTTGAGTCTGTATTCAACCTCTACATACCCTCACACAGTTGGGAAACCAAAAAAACGTAATGTTTTTATGAGAATCTGAGGTATCAGTCGTCTGAACCGTTTGAGTCTGTGTTCGACCTTTGCGTTGATTCCTTTTCATGTACCCTGAAACCAGTGGCAAACCCATGGATTGAGCCGTGTCACCTGTGTACACTATGAGCCCAGCCTATTCTCTCTTGCAGAGTCGAGTCTGTACCCAAAATGTCTTTGGGTTGTTACCTTCTGTTTTTCCTGAGTGGAATTGACTAGTTGTTGTTGCTGTTATCATCACCTTGCAGAAATTGGGCTGAAACTGGTTGAAGAAGCGGGTTGTCAGGCCCGTGGTTGAAGAGGCAGGTTGTAAGGCCTGTAAGAAACTCTCTTCAGGTGAGAGAGTCTACTAGGAAGTGGTTTTCTCCCAGAGAGAGTCCAGCACCAGCTACGGAGCTCTGAGACTTCCTGATCTGGCCTGTTGTCGAGACCCAGAGAGGGAGGTGAAGCACTAATGGACTGTTCTTGTGAAGGTGTATACTTCCAGGTGGAACAAGCATGTGGGGAATGAGATTCCATGAGTAGTGGGCATAAGAAGGCATCCTGGGAAAAATCCTTTCGGTTATCCTGTGCAGTTTTCCCTGTAACCTCAGCCTAGACTAGGATTCCTTGCCTTGGGTGGAGCTTAGTCCCAGCTCGGGGGTGACCCACTGCTAAGAGTGATGAGTAG
This sequence comes from Picea engelmannii, assembly GCA_009831015.1. Taxonomy (NCBI): domain Eukaryota; kingdom Viridiplantae; phylum Streptophyta; class Pinopsida; order Pinales; family Pinaceae; genus Picea; species Picea engelmannii. The sequence goes on along the minus strand of ML782345.1, from coordinate 361,909 downwards.
CGTGGTCTAAGGCTGGGAGGTTCGTGGAAGGCTTGCACGTGGTTGGTGGAATTACCACGGTTTCAAAGATAAGTATCAACTTATGCTTAATATTATGTTTTGCATGCCTGCGATTCTTATATGTATCATGTATTTTGTTATGCATATGAATTATTGTTAATGCCAAGGATTATTTATGTTAGCAGTAATATTGTGCTTACTCTGAGTTAAATGTGTTTAATTTGATTTAAATGCATGTTATTAATTAATTATTAGAATGATGTTGTTTCGCACAGTAGTTTTTTGTCGTGCCAGTGGGATGACGGACGGGGGAGTGTTACACCTATTATAAAGGACTACTCATAACTCTTGACATAAGATATCTCTCCAATTCCCACCCACATTAAATGAAATAAACATACTCCTGTCCTACCAACATGTACATATCAAAACTCAACATTCTCAAATGGATAATGCATGTGATTTCAAATTAGCTCTGGTGGTCTATGTCAATGCTTAAGCATTGTTATAAGCCAACACTACCCAACTAAGATTCACTCCAATCAACCATAGAAAAATATCACTCAACCAAGACCGTGGGTGATATTCTCCATTGAATTATTCAATGAAAGGAAAATGTGAATCGTGTGAGGGATTTATTTTGGATACTTTTTGAATATGGATAGAGGGATTGGATGGTCGTATGACCCATGGGAAACATCCATCAGTCAAGCAACAACCAGAAAACAATTTTCTCAACCAACAAGAGAAAAAAAACACCCAACAAAGAAGAGGGATGCTCAACAAACCAAATATGTTTCCTAGCAAGTGAAAGGGATGTTTAGCAAGCATAGATGATTTGAGTAACAATTTATGGACAAAGAGAATGCATCTATCAAAGAAAAAAATGACCCAACAAAGATTGGAATTGACCATCTAGTCAATCGGGATGCTCAATGATTATAA
>ML782345.1:307079-325115 GCA_009831015.1 Picea engelmannii | reverse complement strand
TAGCATCTTCGCCCTCCTGGGTTGCATCCTCAGGACCGTACCAAGTCCATTGGACATTTACTAGCTTCATAGCTCTATTCCGAAGCTATTTGATTTTTCGATCCTACAAACCATTCACACTCAAAAATCACCTTTTGGCTCCACCTGAATCACATTCCAATTAATAATATGATTAGCATCAGGTACATTCTTTTTAAGCAATGAAACATGGAAAACATTATGAATACACACATATGCAATAAATTCTAGCATACATGTGACATGACCAATCCTCTCTAGGATTTCAAATGGCCCATAGTAGCCTATTGCCAACTTAGAACAATTCCCCAACATTAGGGAACTACGTATGGCTTTAAATTCTCTGTGAGTTCTACCTTTATCTGCATAGATTTTCTTCCTGTCTTGGGAAGCTTTTAAATTATGCCTTATTTTTATCATCTTCTCTTCCATTTCCCTAATCAAATTTGGCCCAACCATTGCATCGTCTGTTGGGTTGTCCCAAATCACTAGCGTGTTGCACTTTCTATCATAAAGTGCTTCAAATGGGCTCATATTTAAAGATGATTGATACCCATTGTTGTAAGAAAACTATACCAAATGCAAGTATTCTTCCCATTTTGATGGTTTATCCATAACATACATCATGAGAATATCTTCAATCACCTGATTTACTCTTTCTATTTGACCATTTGTCTCAGGGTGATATGTTGTGCTAAGGTTCATATGTGTTCCAAATCCTTTGAATATCCCTTTCCAAAATTTCGAGGGGAACTTGGAATCTTTGTCAGACACAATTTTCTTAGGTACAACATGATGCATCTTGGAAATTTATCGCATGTATATCTCAACAATATTGGATGCCTTGTGCACTAACTTCACTAGAATAAAATGGGTAGCTTTAGTAAGCTTGTCCATTGCCACCATAATAGAGTCATGTTCCTTATCATTCCTAGACAACTTAGTTATAAAATCCATGGCCACAACTTCCCACTTCCACTCAGGAATGGGAAAAGGCTATAGCAAGCCAACTAGATGTCTGTGTTCAACTTTGAAATTTTGACTTTCAAGGCATCTAGCAATAAAATTAGAAACCTCATTTTTCATACTTGGCTAATAGTATTGCTTTTTGACTGTGACAATTGTCTTTTGGTAACTTGGATGTCCTACATAAGGAACCTTATGCATCTATGAAAATATCAAACTTTTCAACTCTTGATCATTTGACACATAGACTCTGCATCTATACATAAGGATTCCAGCCTCTCTTAGCTCATAACCTTCAAACTTATGTTGCAACATACCTTGTTGTAAAGTCGCCTTTATGTCCATATAGTGCTTATCTGATTTGGAAAACTCTAAAATTTTGTCTCACAAATCAGATTTGTACATGCTAACAGTTGTAGAATGCATCTCATGCACCCTCTTGTTGAGTGTGTCATCCACCTTGTTCTCTTTTCCTCTAATATACTTTATATCAAATTCATACTCACCGAGGAATTCTAACCACCTTCTTTGTCTAGAATTTAAACTTGGTTGTCCAAACAAATACTTTAGACCACTATGGTCTGTAATCAACTCAAATATTTTACCCATAAGATAATGCTCCCACATATTCAAAGCATGCACTATGGCTGTGAAATCTAAGTCATGAGTATCATAGAGACTTTCATTCTCTTTTAATTTTCTTGATTCATAACACACCACATGCCCATTATGACTCACGAATCCACTAAGTTTGTAACACACCCAACCCCTAAGTACCCTTTTAGGGATGGGGCATCAAAACATTTACATACTCAAATCATATCGAATAATCTCTTTGAGGTGATTTGTTCTCTTATACTTTCCCGTAGCTTTCTAAGGACTACTACCATGCTCTAAACCAACCTCTAGTTTACAAGTTACGGCTTCCCGAAGTTCTTCGAGCATTCATTGGTTGAGGGCCATGTGGCACCCACGTGGCTCCATCTCGTTCGTACCATCTCTAGGTTCCTACCTCCTGTAGGGAAGGTCCATCCATCAACCAATCCAACAACTAGGCTTAATCCTCATCTAACACACAAGCTAGTAGGGAATTCAACGTCCAACACTTCGGTGCTGAACATACTCTTTCTTTTGTGCATGCATGTCCTCCGGAGTCCTGAATTCCCGAGGTGCTACCACGTAGCTCTGGCCTTCGGCCCTTTTGGGAGTATACATTCTAACATCACAAGTCTCTCAGAGTTCCAAACTTTTGAAGTTCCGAAGGAACTCAAAATCTCTCCACATGGCTCTGACCTTCTTTCCTTTCGGCTTATCCTCGACACTACACTTCAAACCTCCGGAGTCTTGAAGTCCCAGACTCCCGAAGGGTCCACCCTTGCACGTGGTGACGTACTAGATACGAAGGAAAATACAAGTGGATCTCGCATACTCCTCTTTCCAAATGGACCAAGCGGTGAGTGCCAGGTGTGATACACGACAAGGAAGATATGACATGTGGCCCCTTCAGTGGGTGACACATGTCACATGTTAATGGGCCTATAGGGTTTGCGAAATGCATGAATCTAGGTGACACATGGCACATTGATCGTGGGGCCACATCACCCTGGATGATGTCACTATGCCACGTCACTCCAAACTGATAACCTTCCAAGCCCTTCAATCTTACGGTCAAGGTGTGTTCATGTAACCCCTGGATCGACAGCCTTCATTACTTCATAACTTTAGCATTCGGGGGATCCATGGTGTGACTTCGTCCTTACTCTCGAAGTGGTCAATGTTGGGCTAACCATGACCTAGATCTAATGGTTTGGGGATGTCCTGAAGATTTCCTAGATCTATGGCCCTTGTCACTTCACAGCTCCGGTGTTCAAAGGTTTCTACTTGCTCCACAGTCCTTTCCTCTCGAAGTAGGACTTCGTCAAAGTGTTGTACATGAGTCCTTTTTCTTGGTTGATCAGATGGTTGAGAGGGATCCCAAAGGGTCCTTATATAGATGATCCACATTACTTTGCAACTCTGGCATTCAGGAGTTTTGGCATGTAGTTTCCAGCTTCCTCCCAGAGTTATGAACTATGAACCACGCTTGATCTATCGCCACATGCACCTAGCGTCTATGTCTAGGATTTACTCCGGCTTGCAGAGATTCGGGGAAAACTTTGCGTTCTTGTGTTTTCACTCTGATACCTCTAGATGACCAGACTTCTAGATATTCATTGATCTGTGGACAAGTGTCCCTCTAATCTCAATGGGCCAAATTAACTTTGCAACTCTGGAATTTGGAAGTTTTGGCATTAAACCACCTCTATTCTCTCGAAGTGGGACTTCACCGACGTACTTAGCACTACCTCTTCACTAATTTGGATCTAACGACTGAGAGTGATTCCCAATGGATTCCCATATCCATGGACCTAATCAATTCACAACTCTGGCCTTCGATAGTTTTCGAGGGTTGTGAAGTCATTTGTCTCGGAGCTTCGAATTTCTGGAGTTTTGAAGCCAGGATAACTTCCCTCGTTTCGACTTAGCGAGGGGTTTCCAACCCTGGATCATATGGAACCTTGTCAAATTCTAGGGGCTACACTTAGCCTTTACTCAATATTTGATTAGGGCTAGGGTACAAATCCGTGATCTCCTGGGTGGCTAGTTTGAAGGGTTCACCTTCCAGTCACTAGACCCAAGTTCTAATTCAGGGATAGGGTAATCTCGAGGAATCAATGAGACTGTGGCAGTCCCATAAAGTCAACTCCAACTCTAGAACTGTGAGGTAACTCCTTGGAGAAAACACCTCAAGGGATTTTCTAACCGGCCTAGAGGCCAATATTTTTTCCTTACAATCATTCAAACACAATATTTTACAGAAGGACAGTAAACACCATTATCATAAATTTCATGCAAGGCACAAGTTATCACATTTACAAATAATAAAATCATGCATTTCAATTCTAGTATATAGGGCATAAAAATACTTATCTATTACAATCAACCACCAACCGATTGAATGTGGGTGTTAATCTTTCCACCCAACCATAGGCTTAGAGGCATTCATTCTTAGCGCTTTGGCCACCCCCGTGCCAAGCATAATATCACTAGGGAACTTTCGTAGTTTCTTAGAGGTTCTTTCTCTGTCACAGTCTCTGCGAGGTTTATCAAATGCCTCCTCAACATCAAGCTCGTATTCTCTTACTCAGGTCGTGTTCTCTTGTAAATTATCAGAGATCTTTTCTCATGTTCTCTCCAGTAACCAGAATAGATTATCATGCTTTCAATTCTTCTCCTCAGCTGGAGAGCCTCACATGCTCTTCCTCTTCCTATGTGTCTTCTCTTGTCTTCCTTTTTGTGTGTGTTCTTGCATTCCTTTCTCCTCCTTAGGAAGGCTCTAAACCTATCCTATTCCTTCTGTCAAAAGGGAACTCGGGTCAGTCTAGACCTGCAGTAAAAACTTCCCTCTCTGGTACTTCGGGCTAACAATTTTTTTTCTCCCCAGCCAGACCCTCCATGCTTCCATTCATTGGGGTGGTGGATGGTTCAACCACCAGTCCTTTTCTTATTAATTGATTTCTCCTTGGGATTAGGATGAGGATTATTATTTCAGAAAGGATAATTTTGGGTCATTTTGACATAATGAGGCTTCTCCACAGTATCCCCACTCTTTTCCTCTAGTGATATCATGGCCAGTACTTCAAGGCTTCACCCCCACAGCCAGTCATTGAAAATATAAACAATAGCATAGTAATCATAATCAATGATTAATTACAATCTGGGGGAAACAGGGGTATTACAAATTCCTTCCTTGCATGCATCCATGCACACAATGAAGTCTACATCTAGATCAACAATTCTCAAAATTGGCACACTTGTTAACAAACTTTTCAAGTGTTGAAAACTCCTTGCATAATCCGGAGTCCATTCAAATCACACACCTTTCTTTTGTAAGGATGTAATTGAATGCGCAATTTTTGAGAATCCTTCAATAAACCTTATGTAATAACCCGCAAGTCCCATAAAGGATCTTACCTCTAAGACATTTCTTGTTGTCGATCATTCTTCAATGGATTTTATCTTTTCCATATCCACAACTATTCCTTCCTTGGAAATACTATGACCCAAATAATGAATCTATCATTGGTAAAATGAGAACTTACTCAACTTTGCATAAATTTTATACTCCCTCAATACTTGTAGCACCATCCTCAATATTTCCCCATGATCCTATTCAGACTTAGAGTAAATAAGTATGTCATCCAGAAATACATTGACAAAGTGATATAAATATTCTCTGAAAACTCCATTCATCAGACACATGAAGACAATTGGTGCATTTGACAATCCAAAAGGCACCATTGTGAAATCATAATGTCCATACCTTATTTTGAAGGCAATATTGTTGATGCCTTCTTCTTTAATTCTCACCTAGTGATATCTAGATATGAGATCAATCTTTGAAAACATTTCCATGCCCCACAACTAATACTTTTATTACAGATGATGGATATGGTTGTCTGGGATTAGAGGGTACAAAAGAATTTAATTGAGTTTATAATCTAGGTATATACTGCCCATAAATTGGGTTATGACCCCCAACTTGGGGTTCCCCCCAAATTGAGGTTGACCTCCAACAGGAAGTTGAAAACCAAAAGTCAAGATTATTTCTTATACTTGGCTACTTCGGACTCTACCATAGCCATGGTTCTAGTCCAAGAGGATGATTCGAACAATGAACATGTTATTTAATATTTGAGTCGGAGTCTTACGACCACCGAAACCAAATATATGAATGTGGAGAAATTGGCCTTGGCAGTTGTTCAACGTTTTCGTCATTATATCTTATTGCGTAAAACCACGATTATTTCATATTGCAACCCTATGCAACATATCCTCACACGAAAATTGCTAGGGGGAAAATAATCCAAATGGATAGTGATTCTCCAGGAGTTTGATTTGGAGTTTGAGAGACCCAAGTCAAAGAAATATTTGGTCTTTGTCGAGTTGATATGTGACCTTCCCTCCGTTTAGACATAAACTATGGCAAAAGATTATTTTCTTGATGACTCTCTCTTTCTGATTAGTTCAGAAGATATCTGGTATGGAGACATTATCGTTTATCTCCAAACCCAAACTTTACGGCTTGATATTTCTCGTGTAGATCGTCGTCGTATTAGGTATCAATCCCTTCAATATATTATCCTTGGTGATACCCTTTACCATCGTGGTATTGATTCTGTATTTCGATGATGTCTAACCTATGATGAAGCCTATAAATCTTTACATGACTATCATTATGGAGCTTGTGGGGGTCATATGTCTAGGTATGCCACTACCCAAAATATCTTACAAACTAGTTAATTCTTGCCTTCGTTGTTTAAGAATTGCATTACTGTCGTTCATAAATGCCATGCTTGTCAAACGTATAACAATAAGATTCGATCACATCCTACTCCTCTTTACCCTGTAGTTTCCATTGTTCCATCCTCTAAATGGGGCATTGACTTCATGACATGTAACCCTCACCCGGTCGGGGGGCATGGATACATTATTGTAGCTGTCGATTATTTCACTAAATGGGCCGAGGCGATGCCTACATTTGATAATACCGGGAAAACTGCAATTTTGTTCATATTCAATTATCTTGTCACTAGGTTTGGTGTCCCTCAATCCATCGTCACCAATCATGGCAGCCATTTTCTCAATTTCATGATGTCTGAGCTTACCGATAAGTTGAGTCTACAACATTAAAACTCAACCCCCTACTATCCACAAGCCAATGGCGAAGTTGAAGCAATTAACAAAGTTTTAACTCTTATGCTTCAATGGATTATAGGGATTCACAAGTCAAGATGGCACACAATTCTTTTTTCAGCATTATGGGCCTATCAGACATCCGTTAAATCTTCCCCAGGGTTTATGCATTTCTAGTTAGTGTATGGTATCAAAGCCATTTTTCCATTTGAATGTGAAATCTCGTCTCTGAAACTAGTTGTCAAAATTCTCCCCAACACCACAGCCAAAGAAGAATGTCTCTTGTATTTAATGCAATTATACGAGACTCGTTGCAATGTTGCGTTAGTCATAGAAACTCAGAAGAAATGTTTCAAATATCAATACGAAAATCATGTCAAACCGCCTGTTTTTTCTGAGGACGATTTAGTTCTCCTTTATGAACAAGATCATGACTTATTGGGGGTCAGTAAATTCGAGCCCATGTGGCGAGGCCCTTATATCGTTAGATGCGTGTTGGAGAAAGGGGCTTATGAGTTGGTAGATTACGATGGAATCCCTTTGGGTGAACCCATAAATGGGCTTTACCTAAATAAGTATTGTGCTTAAAGTGTTTTTGCATGAGTGCTTTGTATTTTTAATGTATCATACTCTAGTGTGTTTTTTTTTTCGTTTCTTGTTCTGCCTCTAAGTTGCTTACCTTTCCTTGTGCTTTGTTTCTAGATGTCGGTGTTCTCACTACCCTATATCGGCTTTGTTGATGGTGTTAGTTGCAGTACTCAAAATCTAGTGTCTGTTGCATGGGAAATATATGCATCTACAGATGAGTTGATCAGTCTACATGGTATTTTCCTTAGTCGTGAAACTAATAAAATTGTGGAATACAGTGCTATTATTGAGTTATTAAATGACACCATTTCATTTGGCATCCTTCATCTAATTGTACGTCTTGATTCCCAACTAGTGGTGCTGCAATTGAGCAACATTTATTCCATCCAAAGTCCTACATTGTTACGAGTATACTTGATAATTTTCCTCTTGGAAAGATATTTTGATTACATTGAATATCAACACATTACTATATATCTAAACACATTAACCGATGCATTGGCTAATTATGTTTTAGATAGACATTTACGCCATTTATAAATCCAAACACACATTTAAAAGACAAGTAAGCTAGTAAAAGTTTTATATTATAACGTCAAAAGTTATAAAAAGTGTTTGTCCTGGGACCAAAATGGTGAAGCACATGGCTTCATATACATATGCATCAAGGATGTTGCTTGCTATAACAAATGATTGCCTGTGATACACGACGGAGCAATTGACCAATGAATGTTGACACTCCAACTTTATGGCATTGGTAGCGTCGAGGTAACTCGTCCACAGTGATGTCAGGGATCGCCATGGTCAATCCCTCAAGGTTTTGTTCAATCGTCTTGAGATCCTCAACTGCTACAACTCGACCCATCAATGTGTCGATCTCTCCACATATCTGGATAGGATATTATCCTGGAGGCTTGAAAGGCACCACATATGCATTGTTGAGAGCACTTGATTAGTCTCAAATACATAACAAAAAAAAAATCATCATTAAAATACCAAAGACAACATATAATGAAAAAATCATTTTTACCTATCTCTCCCCACTGAGAACCCTCAGGTAATGCCAATTCAAGATCTCCATGAAATTTAGTCCCGACATATGCATAGTCCTCAACCATGACAAGTTGATCCCTCAGCCACTGGAAGAAAGTTGGACCATATGTAACGATTTGCACGCCACCATGACGTGCCATAAAGTCTACCCATATCTTCATTCGAGGATCCTATGGAGCAGGTATTCCCCATTCCACATGTTGTAGGTGCAAAATAGGGACCCTCTCTAGCAATAAGGATACCAAAATAGATCCATACCCGAATTGTTTCAATCGACCGGTCCTACACTTTGTTAATTGTTTCTTTATGTTTTTTAGAAGACCCTCACACCAGTTGAAAACTCGGGGCTCCATACACTCGATAACATACTGAAAATGGATATGTAAATCCATGTGAGGAGCCGCACTCCCTACCATACAAGTGATAGTATAGAGAATAATCTTCAAAGGCAAGTCTTGAACATCCTTTATGGAAAATTTTCCACTATGTTTCTCTGTACCATGTACGCAGTGATGTGCTACATAATAATCCACGGGTTCATCACCGCCTTTGCTTCCTGATTGTGAAACTCGAGAGCCTCGATGAGATAAACAAATCAAGAAGTAGATGTCATCGATATTTAGGGTAATTGTATGCACCCCGACATGAAATGCTTGCTCATTAACATCCTACATGCGGACTAAGTGTTCCAATAGCACCAACTGGGCCCTCATGCCCTGCACTTTGAAATTTTTTAGCAAGCCACACTCCTGGAGTGCCATGACAGTGCCCAGATCATTCTTGACAAAGTAATATTCCTCCTCATGCTTTTGTTCCCTCCATTTGAGCATGATGACCAATGAAATCCCGCCAAACAATAATAAAAGATGAGTTACTTCATCAAATTTTGAAAATTGGAAATTTTCTTAGCTCTATCTCTCTTTTTTAGTTTTTGAGTTGTGGTCATTGCAGGGCGCCTTTTTTCCATAGTGAGGTGTCATCTCACCCTAGCTGTAGAACCCCTGTGGTGATCTAGGATCATCGCAGTTCACGATAGGGAGGACCTGCAACGATCTCAAAGCGCAATCTCCCTTGGAAAATTGCCCATAACTAAAAAATTAACCATTAAAATTGAAAAAAAATACCATGAAAAGAGAGAGGGGAGGAAGAATACCTACTTCATGGAAACAACTCAAGAAATCGTCCACCGGGCGGTCCAAAATCGTCACTTGAAAATCAGAGGAAAAATAGGGTTTTGGGCACTAGTTTGGTGAAAATGCAAATGAAATGGTAAATGAACTAGTTTTGACCTATTTTATTTATTTTTACCATTTTAATTTCAAATTAAATTAAATTTTAAATATTTTCACCTATGTCGTAAACCTAATTAACTTTACAAAGTGTCAATATTGCAGGTTGAGATATCTGATGACCGAACTTTTGATATGGATCACCCCCTTTTTGGTCGTCTTTACGTGTTTTTATGATGTATAGATACTTTTAGGGTTTTTCAGAAAAAAATCCGAGCATGGTCTTCATCCTTTCTCATGATTGTGAAACTATGAGAATGTAATCAAGTAACCTTTTATAGATTTTTTCGGACTTGTAATGGCAATACGGAAAATGAACCCTATGGAGTCTCCTTTAAGCTCTTTTCAAGCTCCCTAAACATGAAAATATAGCCAAGTGACCTTGTTCTTTTCATTCTCGTAAAAGTGGGCAAAGAAAATGTCTGGTGAGCAATAGATTATCTATTTTTCGGTCTCATCGGACTAACTTACAAAAAATGAAATTTTAGAGTTTTCTTTAAGTGTTTTTCAGACTCTCTAAACATGAAAAACCCATGAGTTTTCTTTCTTTCAACTCATAAAAAAAACATCGAAAGTCCCATATGGGACTGAACCACTCCTTCCTAGGGTTCATTAAAAATACTCCGAGGAACTCATCTGAAGGATGAGCTTACATTATAAGCATATGTTATCCTCCTCAAGATTGCATAAAAATAAAGAGGTACTCACCAGAATTGGTGGGAGGGAATTGGGAAAGAAATGTATATTTGTATTTGTGTTAGTGGTAGTAAGTCGCTCTTGAACATGACACCCCTCTTCATCATTGTATCCAGGTTGGGAAATCCATTTGTCTCTCATTTGACCATCCACAATGTTGATGATTGCAGCTATGTGAGACATTCTCCAGCTTACAAACCTATGATATGTGGATTATTGCAGCTATGTGAGACTTTCTCCAGCTTACAAACCTGAGAGAAAGCCCCTAAGAAGAGTATGTGATTCCTATCCAAGACGGAGCTGGAACATAAAGATGACCTCCTCCATTTAGAGAGTTGAGAAGAACTCCAGATGATTATCCTATGGGAAAGGCAATCTGTTGAGTTGGACGTGCCTGTGGCTAAGCATAAGGTGAATGTGTGAAATATCAAAGTGTTGGGTGCATCGTCATGAGAACAGAAATGAAGATGATGTATTAGCCTCCTCTATCTACTTTTATCTACTTCAAATATATTACATATTTTGTGTCATTTATGGGGAATACATTAAGGCCTTTATGTGACGATTCATTTCCTATCGAATTCAACTCATTATCTAGGAATTAGACTTATAAATCATTTAGTACCTAGGAATCTGCATGACTCAATGGCAGGTTTCCTCATTTTCAACAGTGGGTTCACATCATTGGCCTCTGATTGGAAGATTCCATCGAGTGTTTGACTTCAACTCATTAATTCACATTCATTGGATTTTACTAGATTACCTTGGAGGTCATTGACATCAATGGTCATTTCCCTCACACGTGTTAACAATATCCATTAATGACCAGTAATCAAGTGGTTCTACCATGTTCGACTTCGACACATGTAATCACATGGATAGATTCGTACTTCGGGATGATGGAAATGAAGACCCTAGATCTCTCAATATCGGTCCAGATTGTGATGGAGTATTCATAAGTCTGTACTGACACATAGATCCATCCTGTATGTCTTGTGGCTATGTCCAAATTTGAGTTTTTAGAGCATAGATCCACAGTGTATTTCTCATGGCTATGTTGAATCATGATGACATGGATCCATCGTTTATGTTTGGTGGTCATGACTCACTTGGCACTTATGATTAGATTCACTTGTAGTCTAAGTATGGGAATTCCTACCTCATAAAATGGTATATTATTATGCAGATGCTTGATTGCTTGTAGGTTCCCGACCGATGTGCTCCTTGTTCTTGACACAGACATTATACAAAGTATTTCAGCTGTCACATGTTCCAACTTCATACTTTGGGGGAAATTTTTTTACACATTATTTTGGTCACCCTTATGATCAACTGACGATGTGTGTATGACTCACTTCTTTGTTCCCTAAAACTACTAAATGAGACTTTCTCCATGAGAAATTGAATCATCTTTCTTCTCTTAAAAACCCTATCAAAGGAGATCGTCGCATCCTTCTAAATGCTTGGAGTGATACGATGCTTGATCATCGCATGATGCACCAAATTGGACTACGGTGACACGACAGGTTTCTTGTGCTTAGGGTGCGACAATGCACAAATAAGGAAAAAAGGTGAAATTCACGAAAGTTCTAGAATGGAATCTTCTAGAAGATGAGGTGGCCTCTAATCGGTTTGGATCTTACTTGCTTCATTGATTTAATGGGATCATCCTAATCTCCTCATCCATCCCTATTTCACTCTATATAAAGAGGAATATCTCATGGGAAAGGCTAGGTTGGCTTATGCATGAAGAATTCTGTTGAAGATTGTACTTGTGATAGCTTTTCTTTAGCTTTCCAAGTCAGGTTGTGAATACTCTTCATCAAAATCATTGGAGAAAAGGTGCGTGTGTTGTAGAAAAGGACCATTGGAAGGGATCTTGCAACATCAAGGCATAGGTTGTAGTCTCCACTTTCATCTATATAATGCAGTAATACATTTCTTCCCTATAAAAATGTCTCCATTTTTATTGTATAATGCCTTGATCTTATGCATAGGCTTCATTGGAATATATATATTGTTGTTCTCTCTCTTTGTTGGTTTGTTCTTCTAAACAGGTTCAAAATCCCACAAATCCAAAGATGGAGCAAGGATGATACTAGTGAGGATCAAACGACATTTAAATGGTATGTCATTTATCCCTCTCTGAACTAGTTCACAATACAATGAAATATAAGGAGAAGCTGGTATTCTGCTTTGCTTTGTTCTAATTTATTGTTGAAGTTAGGGAGATTAGTTTGTGTCCGCACTTACTAATTTGTCTAATAACAATGTATACAAAGTATCATCATACCATCCTTATTCATGAACAATATTGGGGCACCCCCAGGCAACACACTTGGGTGTATATACCCCTTCTTCAGAATCTCTTCAGGTTGCATCTACAAGTCCTTGAACTCTGGCATAGTCATCCTATAAGGAGTCTTGGATATGGGTGTTTCTCCAAGCATCAGATTTATAGAGAAATCAATATCTCTTTTCAGAGGAAACCCCAGTATCTCTTTAAAGGCATCCTCACATTCTTTTAGTACTGCGTAGTTTTCAACATTTGGCACTTTATCCATAGGTGCTTCTTCCATGTGCGCTACAAATACTTGACATCATTTCCTATAGTTTTTCTTCAATTGCAAGGGTGAAACTTCTATAATAGTCACAATGCTTGGAATTCCTTGAACTATTCTTAATTTTCCCTCCTCATGCAAGCAAGTGGATGCCTTATTGTAACAATCCAGGATGACATGGTGCTCATCCAACCAATCCATACCAATGAGGAAATAATACGAACCCAAAGGCATGATATTCAAGTCATCCTTTGTGCGCAGTCCATTCATTTCCATTGGAAATTCCTTAACCATTTCATTAATTTTCCTTTTTTATCCTATAGCTAACTACACTAACCAAGATTTTCCAAGCTTGCTCCTCAGAAATTGGAATCTTTCCACCATCTTTGGATTCAGATAACTATGAATAGATCTTGAATCAATTAAAATAAAAATAGGTTGGTCATTAATATTACCTTCCACTTCAATCATGTGTGACTACAACTCAACTTGCTTATTATTCAGGGCTGCGTAAATCCTTGGTACATTTCTTCCCATATCTTCAATTGTCACAGCTTGTTGTACACTCTAAGTAGTCCTCGCTTTATCACCTCTTTGAGGTCAATATATGCGCATATGATCTCCGCCAAGACTCCAACATTGAATAGGTGGTTTCCTTATATTTTTCTCTACTGTCTCTGTCATTCTGGACTCCTTGGGAGTTGGATTTCCTTGCGCAGTATTTCTGAAAAATGGTGGCTTAGATCCCTTCTTCCTCTAATCCACCTTGTTCTTCATCTTGTCTTCCCCAACATTTTGGAAAGTCGGTCTTCCCCTTTTCTATTCATAAAGACATTTAGTGTGCCTTATATTTTCCTCTTGAACACCCTCCAAGTAACCTTGTTCTCATCAATGTCTTTCACTTGCACAAATTGATCCCACCACATTGATGCCTTTACTTTTAGCTAATAGATGGAAATTATTCCTTCTAAATGTGCAAAATAACTATGCAGCTGGAAGTCCCTCCTCATACCCAAAAATCGGGTCTTTGCATCTTCATCCTTCTTGTGCTCCCCATCAAAGGTAGGAGGCTTGATCTTATTCATTTCTCCCTATAGCTCGTCCACCCTAGTCCTTCTCTTATGCTTTCTGACATGATATGGACTTGAGATATTGCACACTTTCCTAAAAGAATTCTTTGGCGAGTGAGGTCAATGCCTACCAACACTTCTTTCTTCTCTTCTTTTCTCATCATGAGACCTGCAACTTCTTGACCTACTTGTCCATGTCTCCTTATCCATTTTCTTTTCTATTTTGTCGAATATTTGCATCAACTTGACATTGAAGTCATCTTGTTTCTCCTTGGATTTCATAAGCCTCTCATTAAAATTTTTATAGCTTTGGACATATTTTTGAAGTCCCTTTATGGTTTCTACCAATTTTATTTGCTCCTCCTTGGATTTTGTACCATTAGCACCCAACTCGACATACAAATCCTTGAATTCATAATCAGGGTTGTAATTACTCTATGCATCTTCCATGATTTTGACCTTCTATGTTGATTTTGTCCTGCTCTAATCGCTAATAATTCTACAAAATGTGTAGGCAACAAGATTTGTTAAATGAATTCATGAGACACTTTATGAAAACTCTGCACCATCTTGTCAGAATCCTTTCTTCTGAATCCCATGAACGCACTGGTATTCAACACACACCAATGCACGATGTCCATTTTTAACATGTACACCATGTGTCAGTAATGTGCATGCACCACAAATTTGTTCCGCACAACCCCAAACCTTTAGTGTGCATACCCATGCACCATTATTTACTTCGCAGTTCCAATTCAACACTCCAAAATATCATATATTTAGCATGCACATTTGTACATTCTTATTTAATGTGCACCATGGCCATGCTGAAATTCGAAATTCAGCCACTTACCAGTCCAAATTTCTCCTTAAGTAGAACCTGGCTCATGTAGGCTCAATGTTGAAATTTGAGCTCTACTGCTTCTTATTTACCTCTAGCCCATACAAGTCCAGTGTTGAACCAATAGCTCTGATACCAAAATGTAACATCCCCAACCTCCCAAGTTGGGCCACGTCACACAATCTCAAATTTTGTAGCTCTGAAAAAACATATTGTAACATCACCCAACATACTACTGACCAATGATACTCTGAAAATCCACTACGCAAATTCTATACTAAACACTAGGTTGCACATTATCACTTGAAGTAACATGCTCAACCTCAAGTTGAGTTGCGCCACACTAACTTTACAACTTTAAGTAGCGGAAGTAACTCAAAACAACTACGCACAAGTATACTGATCACACAACACTATTGTGTGCGTAACCATCCTAGTGTCACATGCCAATTCTAATTTCCTTGTGTGTGGGGTCTATTTCCCTATACGTAGACATGAGTTCCATCCTCCTATGAACACAGGTTTCTTTGTTTCTCACCCGACCATTCAAACCTTTCCTCGGAGACTCATGACCAATATCAAAGGATAACTTAAAAGACAAGACTATCAACATTGGTCATATTCATGCACGTCTACAAATACAGGCTATAAGCACCATACTTACATGTGCAAGAAACATTAAAAAAAATAACAACAATTACTTATATGCAACAACATACAAGAATTAAACCATAACAACATATACAATTAAGCACATAAAGAATACTTATCTTTAATGGAAGTCACCAATTGTTCACAGAACTCAGACATTCCTCACAACTCTAGATTATGTTGCTCATATACTTTCAGAAAAAAGTCACCCCCGAGCTGAGGCTTAACTCCACCAGGTCCAAATGTTTCCTAATGCCAAGCTAAGGTCTGACAATCAACAAAATTTCTCAGTCTAAGGTGCCACTGTTGCAACTAGTCTATAGTCTCTCATTCCCCATGCACTTGTCACACCCAAGGAAGTGTGCCCCTTCTCTTCTCAAAAATCCCTCGGTTTCCCCACTTCCCTTATAGGGTTCCCAACAACAGGATAGACATGAAGTCTCTAATCCTTGCAACTAATGCCAAGCGCACCAGAGAACAATTCCCAATAAAAAACATCACCTGGAGAGTATGGTCACAAGCATGACAACTCGCCTCTTCCACAACAAATATCTCACCCAGAGAAACTGCTCACAAGCCTGACAACCCATCTCTTTGACAACATAACTCTGAACAAAAAATAGAAATCCCTTACAAGCTTCTCTCTGCAGATAAGGTAATAGTCAGATTTTCCAGACCCTCTAACCCATTCTGCCTACGAGAAAATGAATAATACCCCCAGAATTACACTAAGGCTAGTAATATATATTGCATGCCTTCAACTAGATACTTGTCACCTTCAAAAGTAGCTTTAGCCACTTGGAAACTCATCCCCTTCCCTCGGGAAATTAGGATAAAATAATTTATCCATAACATTACACTTTTTCGAAAATATTATAAAATATTACCTAAGACTTAAGTTTCCCCCCTTTTCCCTTTTACGATGGAGTTAACCTCCCATATCTTTTCATCTGAGTTTGTATGCACGCAATGATGTAATAATATATTAATAATCATTATTATTTTTACATGGATAGGCACACTAGCCTATCTGCATCTCGGCTCACCAACCCCATAATCACACAGGCTCTTTGGCCAGAATAAATATACAGCCATATATATAAGTCAGCTCAGTGCCCATCCCCAAGTCATTTTGCATACTTACCCAAGTGGACACAACATTGTGAAATGTTCACACCCTTTCTTTGATAACAATTCCCTTCACACTACTCATGTGCATGCAAAACCAAATCTTGATGCCAACGGCTCACCGTCTTATATTACATTTGCAATTGGTACCATGACTCCCCATCCTATATGTACAATTACAAAGGATTCAAATCAGAGACATTAAAGCTTGGAATTCATCAAGACACATAGTAAATGTGAGAGGATTGAAGAATCCTACTCACCATCATCAACTTATCAACAAAGGGAAGATTCTTGCACTCCTAAAAAAGTAACTTACACTTTATTATTCCCAAGCACCAATCCCACATTGCAATCGGTGAAATTTCTACCCCAAATGGTATACCTATAGATTTTAACCTTGTACAATATCTACTGCAAACAAATATTCAGTAAAGGAACAAAAAATATACAATGGAAAATACAAACATTACACAGAGATTTTTCCCCTGGAAACCCAAACCGGGAAAACTAGCATATTCTATATTATTCATCATGTTACAATGTTTACAATAAAAAATACATATAGGAGCTAGCGACATCCAAAACCCTGACCCAATGACCTGGATTAGTCCAAAACCCTAATTCCTTAACCAGAAATAGAAAACCATCTGCAAAGAAACCATGTGTTGAAAAACCACCTAAATATAATGTGGTCCCGAAAAAGTTGTCCCGATGCAGAAAAAAAAATTATGGGGGCAAAGAATATAACACATACCCAACATTCTCCCACTTGTTGTTTTCTTTGCATACAGGGGGTTACAGGGTTACATAGTCAACAATACAGGGAAGCGATGCCCATGGATCCTCTACACCAAGAGAACTTCTTAGTGCTCACAGATTTTGTTAATGACTCTGCAACATTCTTCAAAGTGTCCACCTTCATCAATGATACTTTCTTTTATTTAATCATGTCTCTCACAAAGTGATATTGAACATCAATTTTCTTTGTCTTTGAATGATAAGAACGGTTCTTCGCTAGAAAAATTGCACTCTGACTGTCACACTCTATCCTTACAGCTTGTTGCACCAAGACAATACCTGAACACAATCTTGTAAACATATTTCTTCCTTACTTGCATGAGTGGCTACCATGTATTCAAGTTCTGTAGTTGAAAGTGACACTACAACCTGTATTTTGCTCATCCAACTTATTTCTCCTCCAAACAGGTTAAACACATACTCGCTTGTAGATCTCCTACGATCCAAATCTCCAGCCCAGTTTGCATCCACAAAGCCATGTATGTCCACCACTCTGTCCAATCCCGATATTCCTTCGTAGCACAATCCATAGCTAGTGGTTCCAGGCAAATACTTGAAAACCCTTTTTACTGTTGTCCAATGCTCCTTCCTTGGTTTTGACATATACCTGCTCAAAACTCCCACTGCATGTGCAATGT
>ML782345.1:289877-307029 GCA_009831015.1 Picea engelmannii | reverse complement strand
TGGATAATCTCCTTGTTGTTTCCTATCAGCAACATGTCATCCACATATAATACCAAATAAATCAAATGATCACCAATTAATTTAAAATACAAACAATGATCTTCTTTGCTTCTTGTGAAGCCAAGTCCCAGCATATAAGTATCAAATTTTTGGTACCACATTCTTGGTGATTGTTTTAAACCATACAGTGACTTTTTCAGCTTGCATACTAGCTCCTTCTTTCCCTTCACAGCATAACCTTCTAGTTGCTTCATATAGATTTCTTCTTCCAGATCCCCATGTAGGAATGTGGTCTTCACATCCATTTGTTCTATTTCATAATCAAATGCAACAACAACAGATAACAGAAATATTATGGAGGTTAACTTGGCAACAAGAGAAAAAATCTCACCAAAATCAATTCCCTCAACCTGGGAATAACCCTTTGCTACTAACCGAGCTTTGTATTTCTCCACTTTTCCTTCTACATTCAAATTATTTTTAAATACCCATTTGTTGCCAATGGGATTTCTTCCAGTTGGCAAATCCACTAGATCCCAAGCCTCATTCTTATCCAAAGATGCCATTTCTTTGTCTATAGCCCTTTTCTAGAGATTTCCATCCTCTGAATCCACTGCCTCCCTGAAAGTTCTAGGATCATCATCAGTAATAAACAAAGAAAAATTTGAACGAAAATCATATGGACTATACCTTTCTGGTAGCCTTCTTTCTTGATCCGATCTCCTCAATACTAGAGTATGAGGATCTTATTCTTTTGATTCATGTCCTTCTGTAGAGTCTCATTCATCATCCTTTAAATCAAACTCTATCTTCTCTAGTTCTTCCTTACTTGGTAGGGCTTCCTGTTTAACAACATCCTTCATTTCTCTAAATACCACATCTTGGATATACACTACCTTCTTAGTTTCTGGGTTCCAAAGCTTATAACCTTTGAGACCATCTTTATATCCAATAAAGATACACTTATCAACCTTCTTATCCATCTTACTCTTGTTTTCCTTTGGAACATGAACATATGAATCGCAACTAAAAACCTTGAGATGTGTGAGAGAAGGCTCCTTACCAGTCCATACCTCTTGTGGAGTCTTGTCTTCCAATGCTGATGAGGGTGATTTGTTGACTAGGTCACTGCCTTTGACCAGAATTCTTGCCCTAACCCGGCACCACTAAGCATGCACCTTGTTTTTCCATCAGCGTTTTGTTCATCCTTTCTACAACTCCATTTTGTTGAGGTGTATATGGAGTTGTCTTCTGCCTTGCTATACCGCACTTCTTACAGAATTCTTCAAATTCATTTCCGCAGAACTCTTACCATTATCTGTCCTCAACACCTTAATTCTTTTCTTTGTTTGATTCTCAACAAGAGCCTTAAACTCTTTAAACCTATCAAAGACTTCAGATTTGTTCCTGAGGAAATATATCCAAGTCTTCCTCGAGAATTCATCTATAAATGAGACATAGTAAACAAATTTTCCCAATGATGGGACTGGCACAGGTCCAAAAACATCATTGTGAACTAGCTGTAAAATTCATTCTGCCCTCATTGCACCAGAGGAGAATCTTACCTGATGTTGCTTCCCATATAGACAATGTTCATAGAAATCAAAATCCAAAGATCAGTTAGACATGCCTTCAACCATACCTTTACCATGTAGTAGTTGAATACCCTTCTCTTCGATATGCCCCAATCTTTGATGCCATAGCATAAGATTTTCTCTAGATACTGTAGGAGTTCTTTCTTATTCAAATCCAATATCAGGAACAATGGAACTATTACACCCATCACTAATAGTGCTTCCTTTCATATTATACAGAGTTCCAAACCGAACTCCCCTCAGCAACACCATTTCTCGGCAAACCATCCTGCAGGTTTCCTTTTCAAATATTGTTTTTACCCCTGCATCATCCATTTTGCTTATAGAAATCAAATTTTTGGCCAAACCTGGGATGTACAGAACACCAGGTAGTGTTCTAATCCTCTCATATATGAGCCTCAACTTGACTCTTCCTCTTCCTATGATTCTGGTTGTCGAATCATTACCTAATAAAACATTACCTCCATCATACCTTTCATATTTGCAAAACCACTCCCTGTGGGGAGTCATATGAAAGGATGCACCAAAGTCAACAAACCATGCCTCATGATCTGCATGTGTGCTTGAAGAGGCCAAGTACACATCCCCTCCTTCTTCCTTGGAGGTATTTTCTTCTATAGAAGAAGATTCTTCATATCCCTTCTTTTTCTCAACTTTGGATCTACACTACTTCTTGTAGTGCCCTTCTTTTCCACATCTCCAACATACCCTTACAAACTTTCTGGGAGGTTTAGATCTACCCTTAGACTTAGATCTCCCACTTGAGAAATTAGATCTATTTCTTTCATGGGAACGTCCTCTTGCAAATAATGTGTCTGTGTTATGTCCTTCCATATTCTTCCATCTCATCTCCTCTTACAACAAGGATGAGACCACTTCTTCAAACTTCAAGGAAGTTGTATTACTACCTATGGCCACAACCAGACTATCCCACGAGTCTAGTAAAGAATAAAACAAACTGATACATTTATCTTCATCTGAAATTTTAATCTCAACAGATACCAACTGACTTACCACAGTATTGAAGGCGTTCAAATACTCTGCCACCGATTCTCCATCTCTCATCCTCAGGTTATATAGCTTCTTTCTCAGGAATAGTTTATTTACAAGGGACTTAGACTAATAAAACTTCCCCAAATTTTCCCATAAATCATTGGTTGTAGCTTCCTCTGACACATTCAGTAATACTGAATCAGAGAGACACAGTCGGATTGTGCTATTTTCCTTCCAATCCAACTTTTTTCAGTCATCTGCAGAAGTTCTTATAGGTGCAGTACCTGGATCTACTGTGATCCATTGATCTCTGTCCACCAATAGATCTTCCATCTTGAGCTTCCATAGCTCAAAACGTTTCCTATTAAACTTCTTGATCTCCATCTTCGAATTGTTTTCCATTTCTTTTCACCTGAAAAAGAAATACCGCAGATCTCCCACTGTAACAAGGCTTATCACAGTTATGAGCCAAACCCTTGACCACAAAGGCGTCCCCCTGAAGCCAATAAAGATCTCATACCAAATGTAGATTTTAACCTTGTACAATATCTACTGCAAACAGATATGCAGTAAAGAAACAGAAAAGATACAATGGATAACACAAACATTACACAGAGATTTTTCCCCTGGAAACCCAAAACGGGAAAACCAACATATTCTATATTATTCATCATGTTACAATGTTTACAATACAAAATACATATAGGAGCCAATGGCATCCAAAACCCTAACCCAATGACCTAGATTAGTCCAAAACCCTAATTCCTTAACCGGAAATAGAAAACCATCGGCAAAGAAACCATGTGCCAAAAAACCACCTAAATATAATGTGGTCCCGAAAAATGCGGTCCCGATGCAGAAAAAAAAAAAAATTCGGGGGCGTTGCCCCCAAACCCCCCTACACCCCCTGCATGCAAATAATATAACACATACCCAACAATTTTAACTCAATAGCATATGAAGGAATTTTCCTTGGTTATTCATCATATAGCAAAGCCTATAGACACTACAACAAAAGACTACAAAATATTGTTGAAAGTGTAAATGTCAAAATAGATGAAGTAAGACCTCATAAGAAAAAATTGCCAACATAAGAAATAGAATACAATGAAGAAGAAGAATATGAAAAAGAAGAAGAATAAAATGAAGAGGAGGAGGAGGAAACACAACACCAAGATACACAAACCCCATCAAGGTTAATGCAAAATAACCATCCAGAAAACTTAATTCTTGGTGATAAAAATGTTGAAACACGGACTAGGAGAAAATTGGAAAGCATTTATGGACAGGTAAATCTCTCCTTGTTGTCCAAAATAGAGCCTAAATTTTTTTCAAAGGCTAGTATTTATCAACATTGGGTTAATGCTATGGAAGAAGAATTAAACCAGATTGTGAAAAACAGACATTGGAACTTGTCTCGAGACCTAAAAACAAAAATGTGATTGGTACAAAGTGGTTATTCAGAAATAAGTTAATTGAAGATGGAAAAGTAGTAAGAAATAAAGCAAGGTCGGTCTATAAATGGTATGTTGAAGTATAAGATGTTGAATTTAAAGAAACCTTTGCTCCTGCCACAAGATTAGAAGCCATTAGAATGTTTTTAGCATTTCCAAGATTTAAGAATTTTAAAGTGTATTAGATGGATGTCAAGTCAGCATTCATGAATGGATATTTAGAGGAAGAAGTGTACATTGAACATCCTGAAAGATTCTTATTGTCAAAAAATGAAGATTATGTTTGCATATTTAAGAAAGAACTTTATGGATTAAATCAAGCTCCCATAGCATGGTATTCAAGACTCGACAAGTACTTACAACAACAAGGTTTCAAATGAGGAACAATAGATAACAATATTTACATCAAATAGACAATGAAGATATGTTAATCACTGTGGTTTATGTGGATGATATCATTTTTGGAAGTAATGTTGATAGAATGAGCCAAAAGTTTACAGAAGAATTGCAAAGATAATTTGAGATGTCCATGCTTGGAGAATCATCATTTTTTCTAGGGTTGCATATTTCTCAAACAAGAAAATGCATATTCATTTCTCACACCAAATATATCAAGGATATGTTGAAGAAGTTTGAAATGGAAGACTATAAACATGTCGGCACACCCATGGTCATTGGTTGTAAATTGAGAAAAGAGGATGAATCAAAGGAAACTAATCAAACTCTTTACAGATAAATGATGGGTAGCCTATTATATGTGATAGCCTCAAGGCCATATATTATGCAGGAATTACGGTTAGTTGGAATATTTCAAGCTACACTAAAGGAATCACGTGCAGGTAGTAAAAATAATATTCAAATATTTGAAAGGCACATTGGACTTTGGTTCATGGTACCCCAAGGGTACAATATTTACACTGACAACTTACACAGATGCAGATTGGAATGGTAGTGTGGATGATAGAAAGAGCACCAGTGGTGGAGAATTCTTTTTGGGAAACAATCTAGTATCTTGGTTTAGTAAGAATAAATCCTCAATTTCTTTATCCACAACATAAGCATAATGCATTGTAGCAACAACATGTTGCACATAAGCACTCTGGATAAAACAAATGTTGCAGGACATTATGGTAGAGTATAATCAGCCAATACTAACATTGTGTGACAATACTAGTGCAATAAATATTTCAAAGAACCCTCTTATATGTTTGAAGAGAAATCACATTCCAATCAAATATCATTTCTTAAGAAAGAAAGTCACGAAACAAATTGTCAAGCTGAAATATATTGGTACAAAGGAACTGATTGTTGATATATTTACAAAACCTCTTCCTAGAGAAACATTTTTGTATCTAAGACAGAAACTGGGAGTGGTAACTATTTCATCCAACCATTAAAGTGCTTCAAGAGGAGCATGATCACAAAGGGAGCTACAGAAATAAAGCAGGTTGTTGGTTGTAGATATGGAGAAGAAACATAGTAAAGTTTAAGGGAGAGAAAATCCCTTTGCCATTGATGTCAAAGGGGGAGAGTAAAGAGAAAGGGGGAGACTTGTAGAAAGAAGGAATCAATTAACTTAGATGAGATAAAAAAGTGTGAGATATATGGTTGCAGACAGGGGAAGTATCAAAATTGACTAATGGTTTTCATCAATGACAAAGGGGGAGTTTGTTGAAAAATTGTTGTCATCAATGTCAAAGACATGGAGACTAATAAGACCAAAGAGAATCAAATGAGACAGATAGAAGAAGCATCCATATTGTGTATCTAACCAGACAAAGGAACTAGAGAATGTCTCTGCACATTGATGATTTTTTGTGTACAGGGATCTGTGTGTTTACCCTTAATCGAGAACGAGAGAAACAAAATGATTATGCGTGAAATGAATTCAAGTTGCGCATGTTTGAAGAGAAATGATGAATGGAAGATGAACAAGAAAACCTCATTGAAGAGAAACATAGGGATGAGATCAAGGAGTAAAAAGAACCGCATATTTGGAAAAAATAATTTGAGGGCACAGAGGAAGAAGTTTTGAGCATGCATTGAAGGTGAGGGAGATAGTAAGGTAAAATCCAACATCCCACATTCATAAGGAAAAGAAACTTCAGTGGGTTTATAATGAAAAGGTGTTGTTACATAGTTTGCATGTGAATGGGTGAATTATGCAACCCTATGAAAGGAATTAAATTTTAGTCGTGGGGCCCAGCATACTAGAGATCAAAACACCAATGAATAAGTGAATGTGTGAAAGTGCGGGTGTGAAAGCCCCGGTGGTCCGATCACCTAGTAGGTCGGTGACCCGGTGAAGAACTATGCAAAGATAAATGGTTGATATTAATTCAACCATACCAACAGTTGAAATGCAACGTTAGAGGGTCGAGGGCTCAGTAGCCCTATGATGAGGCGATACATGTGACACCAATTGATTGAGTCCAGTAAAACAAGGTTCCACAGACAAGGTTCCATACCATATCGAAGTGAATGTGTGAAAGCACGGTACAAAGGCTGGTGGCATAGTAGGCCCAATGGTCATAACATAGAGAGTAGACAAGGTTCCATACCAGATCGGGTGAAAGCGTAGTGTTGAAGTATCAAAGGCATGGTAGGCTGGTGGAGATGCCACAACACCATGACAACATCCATGCTAGCACCACACATCAGTACACATGCTTGTGTCAAGTCAACATGGTGTCATAAGGGTCAAAGGATGTAATGATGTCAAAAGTCATGTATTGGTGCCACGTCATTCAATACACGTGGTAGGGGTCTACATGGAGACCACGTCGGCATATAATGTAGATTGGAAATAGGAAGAGTAGTAAAGTGTTAAAGTCTGAGGACCAAGTGGTCTAATGAGCCCTATGAGCCAACTTCTCGGTGGTATACTAGATCGGGGAAAACTATCAAAGACGCAATGTTGAAGGCTCAGTGGGTCGGTGAGTCAATGGTCTTGGTAGCCTGATATACTAAATCAGGACTAACAGTTGAAGTCATGAGCTTGAATTTTTTAGGGCTCGGTGAGCCTGGTGAGTCTGGTGGGATAATCACCTGATAGTATACTGGATTAGGGAAAATGATTGAAGACGTGTGTTTGAACTCCCGAGTGCCTGATGGGTCAGTGTCAATTAACCTGACAGGGATAAAAGCTTAAAGCTCTATGTTTGAAGCTCTGGGGACCTAATGGGCCACTCGACCGATGGCTCGATTAATGTTTTGGTGTGGAAAAGATTTTAGATCAACGATCATGATTATTTTTTAACCCATCCAACTATTTTTTAGTGTTGAGGGTCTATGCGTTAACCTTTGAGAAGAACGCGTGAAAATGGGAGGACTTTGTACCAATTTCAAAGGATTTTTGCAGCCTGGTTTTGAGGAAGATTCAAAGGATTTAGAGCTGACCCCATGAACATGAATTTTTGATATATGGACAAAGCCTTAGATGTACAGTCTCGTTGTATAAATAATGATGATCGAATCCAATTCAAAGTGAGTGTGAAGAGTGGAGATGTGAGAGTGTGGATCGTGTGTGGAAGCTGAGGCTCTAAGATTTTTGGGTGCCAGAGAATGAAAGAGAGAATAATGTAATTGTATAAGGGTGTCAGGGAGGTGTGAGGTCAACTAAGAAACATCTAAAATTTTGTTGGTAGTGAATAGGTGGAGATTTTGATGGTTATTACAACAACAACAGAGGATTTGTTGAGACAGGAAACTTATCTAAGTATTACTGAGTTGGTGCTCAACTGAGGGGATTGGTGTCTCCAACAGGTTGGTGCCCACAAATATTGTGATTGTAGGTTGGTTCCTATATGTATTCCTCAATTGGTTCTCAGAAGAAGAGATCAATGTCTCTTTCAGTTTGGTTCCTATAAACATTGTAACAGATTGGTGTATGTAACAAGTTGTTGTCTATGAAAGTATTTTAATAAAATCTTTTTTTGGTTTTCTCCTAGTTGGGTTTCCACATTAAATTATTGTGTAATTATTATGTATACTTGTTGTTGGAAAAGTAATAAATAATAAGTGGTGTGCAGTAAGAAAATAAAAATGGTCCTATACTAATTCACCCCCCCTCTTATTGTAAGTGTGCCAACATGCATGGCATTGATGAGCCCAATATACACCAAAACTTAGTTTAATTATCAACCTAGGAGGGTAAAACTTTCAAAACACATACAATATATGCAAATTTACAGAACTTCTAACTATTGGGTTGTTATTATTGCTTCAATTGTTTTTGAGGATTCCTTTTGTGTATTTTATTTTTTTGTGTCATATGTTCTTATTCTAATAACTAATCCAATCTAGGTGATGTCGATAAACCAACCTGCATAAAAATTTGAGCTTGCATACCTTCGTCCATCAGTCCTATTACCCCCCAGGCCTAAGGGTAACTAAGGAGATGATGTCTCGAGACTCACAAGTAGAATACATTGAGTGCCAAGAGCCAAATGACTAGTTGATCCCACGTTGAGAATACAAAGCCCCTCCTCTCCATCACACATCACTATTCATCGTCAAAAGTATAACAGTGTCTGCCACACCAACCTGGCCCAAAAAGGACAACAAATATTTCTTCATGAGGTAACAAGTTCGATATCATAATAAGTGTCACTTTAATCATTTAAGAATTTGAGCATGTCGCAAATATTCCTTTCACTATTGTGGCACATTTACTTGGAAATTATACCTTTTCCTTATTTAATCTTGGTGGTTGACATGGTTTCCTAGTAAGTGGGTAACCCTCAGGAAAAGGGTATCTATTGGGGGGTATCCTTGAAGGTTCATTGTACCATTATCACTCATACCTACCAATTTCCACACCTCTTCCCCTTAGTTTCCTCGTATTTTGGGTTTTTGGGATTACTGGCCCCAAGAAGGGCTTGTACCTCATTTCATGGGAAGAAGGGGATAAAGGCCCAGAGGTGTTGTAGCTAGCACTATAAAATTCAAAGGCCATAACATATCCTTATACATTCTCACCCTAAGGTCCTAAAAGAAATGAAATGCTTCTCCATAAAAATGAAGGACCTTTAAAAACTAAAATGAATAAAAATGCCTCACTTGATGGGGGAATGCGTTGTGGTGTCCTTTAACTTCTAGTGAATACGGAACTCAATGTGTTCTAACTTCAAGTGGTATTTTGGTGCTCCTTTTCTTTCCTTGAACATAGCACTCAATGTTCGGACCATAAAAAATGAAAAGAAAATAAAGGGCTTGGAAAAATGTTGCATTACAAATGAAGGGATGCATCACACCCTCCACAAAGGCACCCATAAATGAGACAATATGATCCATTAACATGTCAGGAACCCCATGCTCAAAATTCCTACCCCCACCCACCTCATATTCATTACATGATATGGAGAGGGTATTCTTGGGAAATAGTCCTTGACTTCGGGATTGGCCTACCCAATAGGGTACCATGGTCACAACCCTCCCATACCTAAATTTGGAAAAGTTTATAAGGTCTTTGAGCATTTGTTTAGTTTTAAAATGGTGTATTTAATGCACGTGTTTGGGTGGTTATTTTATTAAATGTGGCTTTCTTGACATGATACATGTGACTTGTGGAACCTTGGAGGGTGTATTTTCTTTTCATTGCAGGACCTTGATTGATGGAAGAGATTCATGAAGGGACTGTGCCACTTGGACCTTCATAGGGGCTTGAAATCCCATAGGGTGGATGATGTTCCCCACTCATTGTAAGCCTAAGATGATGAATGTTTCACCTTGAGAGACATCCCCAACACATGATGAAGAACAAGAACCATGAAGATAAGGTGACGTCACCTTATTATTCCCTAACGTCCCATTTAGAGAGCTTGATGTCACACATTTAGGAGGGTGTTTGGCCTTTTATATGAACTTGGTGGTGTTGTGGGCTTGAAGCCCCACCTTCTTGCTTGATATGGAGATGATGTGGCACCTTCCTAGCTTGACGTCCTAGCCTTTGGAGGCTTGTCTTTACATGTGCCACCTTGGAGAGGAGTTTTAGGGGTTTATGCCCCATTATTTTGTTATTATTTGTCATTTTGTAGCCTATGTGGGCAAAAGAACAAATTGATTTTCTAATTAGAGATTGTAACTTGGGTTTTAGGCCTAAAGTTATGGATTTAATAGTAAAGTGGACAAACATGACTTGGTTTTTCCTAATATAAATATGAGGCAACTCATTTTCATTTGATCATAACTCATCACTTGAGAATTCTCTCTTGGACTGAAATTTCAGCCTCTTTGGAAAATTCGCTATCTCTCTCTCTTTGTCTTGTCCAATGGATGAAATACTTGTTATTTGGAGTTTTAAATGCTAGCGACTTCTCTGGTGGTATTTCTTTGGAAAATTATGGATGATATATTGGTATTAATGGGTTCTTGCATGCTATGGCTTGGATTTTGGTGAGTATTTTTGTCAATTATTGTCATTTTACTTGTTAAATCCAAGAAATATATCATAAACCCTGGAAGGAGTAAAAGGGCTTACACCCTCCACCAAGGTTTATTTCTTTTTGCTATTGAAGTGTTATAAGGCTTGCAATAATAAGTAAGATGACCTACACCCTTGTTTCAAGGCTTAAATAGGGTTTATTTCTCTAGGAAGTAAGAAGGTTTACACCCCTAGAGGGACTTCAAACCCTAGTTCATCTTCGATTTTAAGCTAGATGACTTGGAAGGATTCTTGTTGAGTTTTATAAGGGTATAACTCTCAACAAGGATCTCTTCTTCCTCTTTGTCTAAATTTTTTTCTAATGGAGAGACCCCATTCACCCAATAACAAGTCACTAGTACTCTACATCAGAGATTGTTAATTATTGCATCGGTAAACGTCAAATTTGAGCTTTTGGAATTGTTCAACTTGGATTTCAATTTTATATGTTATTGTCTCTCTTGCCTTCCAAGGGTGTCTTCATTGGCTAAGTGATTGTCTTTATATTATTAAATATTAGTTTCAGCCATTAGATATACTATATTACATCGTTATGTCTTGCTTCATTCATGATTTAACTGTGGAAATCACTGTTTAACTATTGGAACTAAAAATGCTTGTCTAGAGCTTCAATTTGAGCCATTTATTTGTTGATTTATGTGGTTAAATATTTTTATTGTATAAAAATTATGTTACATTCATAGGGATGTCATAAAAACTTGTTCATAACATTCATTAACAACCCTCATTTTTCATCAAAGTCTTGGTCTAAACATTGGAACATTGTGTACTAGCTACAAGCTTTATTTTCCAATATAATATACTTGATTTTGATAGTTCAATTTGCATTTGTTGTAATTATTCATTGTTGATATAAAATTTCTTACTACTACTCTTTTGGGGCATAAAGAATAAATTTTTTATTCCCTCTTGTTCTAGGGCTCATTTCATCATATATTGTCTTGATATTGGTTCTCTAACATTTGTTTTGCTGGTATTATTCATTGGTAATTTCCTCTTGACCAATATTCATCCTTCGTCAAGCTCTTAGAACCTTTAATTTGACCTATAGGGGTTATCCATTCTTCTCCTTGTATTCTCCTTTACAGTCCCCCTAGGGTCACCTGGGAATCCTTCCTTGTGTTGGACTTGTCCTTCACTAAAACAAGGGGGATATATATTGAGGTGATAGTGATAGGTGCCCCTAGTTGTGTCACACACATGTTTCTTGGGTTGGGATTTGACCGAACTACAAACTGTGCGATAAAATTTTTGACATCGTTTCCTGGGAGGATTTTGAATCCTTTTTTATCCCATAATGAAACTTAACAAGTCTATCCCAAATCATTTACCTTTAGCTTTCATAGTGACTCCATTTGAGGAAATTTCCCCTTTTAATTTTTGATAATATTTTCGCAAAGTTTATCTAGAAACTCCTTATGGTTTGTACCTGAAGAAAGAAATACCCGAGTCATCCACCTTTATCCACCCCTTTTGTGAAAAATATGGTTCAAAACACTTGGGTGGAAGGATTGTATAAACCCATAGATATGACAAAGGTTCATGGATCACCTCATAAGATTCCAAATGGTTTTAGAGAATGGCTTCCCACCTTTTTATATGAAGACTCCATATTGGCTCAACGTCATTTGGACAACTTTTCCAACATTTTTCCTCATGTGCCCCGAGAGACTAGTATGAGGATGTGTGTATGAATATCTTCTTTTTATCTCTCACAGGGAAGGCCAAGGAGTGGTATAGAAATATCCCTCCCAAAAAGATTACCACTTGGGTAACGTTTCGATGTCTCTTCATTAAAATATTCATAGAAAACAAATATTATGTCTCCCTTTCTGATCAACTTTACCATTTCAAAAGAAGGCCAAATGAGGGCATTAAGGAATTTAATGACAATTTTAATACCCTTGTGAACATTTTTCCTCAAGATTTCAAGCCTCCTAAATATACCATTTACAATTGCTATATGTTGACCGTGAACAACCCATATGGTTTTCTATTAGGAGATAATTTCCCCTCTACTTTGATTGAATCCCTAGAAAGAGCATGTGAAATTGAAGAACACCTAATCTCTTCTTATCCTCATAACATGAATTACCTTGAAGAAACTGCACAAATAGATGAAGTTATTAACTTCATTCAAAGTGTGCCATTGTCTGAGACTTACCATATCACAAAGACATATTTACAAATGGAAGAAAGAAAGGTTGCCACCGAAGTTGTTGATCATATGATAAATTTCATAAAGGAGGGAAAAGTCCCAAATCTAACTCCAAAATAATTTCCATATTCTGCTAGAGAAACTTTATATATTACGAAGGAAAGGATGAACTTTGAAAAAACTATTGCAGCCTATAAATCTAGAGAATAATTGTTACAATATTTCACGGAAGTTTCTTCTAAGTTCCATAAATTGGAGGAATCAATTGATATTAATTTCAGTCAAGGAGAGACCATCACAAATGGTAGAGTTCTTAAATACTTGCAAAGGGAAAAGGATCTCCCAATAATCATCCAGACAGGGCAATACGATGGAAAAGTTTGAAATCACCCGTCATTCCTTATCACATTGGTGATAAATGGTTTATGTCTCCACAATTGTATTTTGAACTCTGAGGCCCTAACAAATGTTATGACTAATTTATAAGTTTTTTGTGTGGATAGTTGTTTGAATCATAGTTCGGAGAAACCATAGTAAGTTCATTTGTTTGTCGATATTTCAGATCCAAATTAGTATCCATATTGGATTAAAAATCACGAGGCCTTACAAGAATACCTGCAGTATTGACTTGAGGGTTATCCTAGTCCATGGAATTATTCAGGATTTGAAAGTAAGTCTGGATCAGTTCCAGAACATATAATTTTGTATGGATGTTGCAGTTATCGACGTACCTGACTTATGGGGATTGTTGTTGTCAAAATAATGGGTCAACAGATTGGGAGGAAGTGATTTTTCTTACATCACCATTCCAACCCCGGATGGTGATTTTTTTTCTTGCATCCTGAAGTGCATTACAAATCAAAGACCAGAATAGCCTATCACATCAGGTCCTTAATGTGGATGAAGGAATTGACCACACCTATGTCTTGTCGGACCCCATTTTCCAAGATAAAGAAAAAAAGGATGGATGTTGGACTTTGGAATTTTATGGGGCCCATTCAAGTTTGGGATCGAGTGTCGAAGTGGTTTTGATATCACCTAATAAAGAAGTTACATTTTTCTCACCTAGGATTGAATTCGATTGCACCAACAACATTGATGAGTACAAGGCTCTAATATTATGTCTAAACCTTACCATTGATATGAATATCAAATTATTGCATGTACAGTGAGATTTAGATTTGATTGTTCCTCAAGTCAAGAGGATTTTGTTGCCAGGAACCCAAGGTTGAAACAATATATAAATGTTGTCAAGGATGCCATAAAAAACTTTGATGACATTTCAATTGAATTCGTTCCTAGACAAGGGAATTAAATGACACATGCCTTGGTTGTATCTGATTCTACCTTACATCGTTGTGAAGAGATTTTGACTTAAAGAGTGGAGGTCAACTTTAGACCCTCAATCCCTAACAATTTAGAGCATCAGCAAGTATTTGATGATGAAAGTCAGATTCTTCATTTTCTTTAGAACAAGGGAGAATTTTTATAAACTCGGATAAATTTACTAGCTAAGGAAATAAACATTAAATTTATAGAATTCCCAATGATTCTTTACTGAAAGGGTTGATCCCTCTGCAACAAATGTTTGATCGAAATGACATGTACAAAGGAAAGTCAAAAAATGACCAAGATGATGAAGTCATGGAGTTTAATATTGGCATTGACTTGTCCCCTAGGATAGTTAGACTAGGAAAAGGGACGACCCCCACTGAAAGGAAGGAGTTATTGGCCCTCATCATAGAATTTAAAGATGTCTTCACTTGATCATATGAAGACTTGAAGGTTTACCAAGAAGATGCCATACAACATGTCATTCCCTTCAAAGAAGGTGTAAAATAATTTAGGTAGAAACTGAGGCAAATCAACCCGAAGATCACGCCTCAGGTCCAGAAAGAATTGCAGAAGATGGTAGAAGTAGGGATAATTGAACCTATCAGGTATTTTTCTTAGATATCCAACCTCATAATTGTCCGAAAAAATACTTGTGACATCATATTATGCGTTGATTTTTTAAACTTAAATCAGGCATCACTTAAGGATAATTACTTATTTCCAAACATGGAGCATCTATTGAAAAGGGTCACTGGAGCATAGATGATTTATATGCTTGATGGTTTTCCAGGATACAACCAAGTGTTGGTAAAAAAATATAATCAACTTAAGACTTCTTTAACTACTTCATGGGGAACCTATAAGTATTTGAGGATGTATTTTGGGTTGATTGATGTTGGCTCCACCTTTCAACATTACATGCAATATGCTTTCATGAATTTGATTGGAAAACTTATAGAAATATATCCGGACGATTTGACAGCCATCTCCAAGAAAATAACTCAGCATATTCAACACTTACAAATAATCTTCGAGATATGTAGGGAGTATGGTATTTCCCTCAACCCCAATAAATCAATTTTTGGTGTAGACAAAGGAAATTTGTTAGGGCATATCATCTCCAAAGATGGAATCTCATTTGATCTTTCCAGGATAGAAGCAATCAGGAAAATTCCCCTCCCTAAAGACAAGAATGTCTTGCAATATTTCTTTGGCAAGATCAATTTCATAAGAAGGTTCATCCTAAATTTTCCTGAAATTTTAAACCACTGAACAATTTATTAAAAAATGATGTTCCTTTAAAATGGTAAAATAATGGAAAAAGGGCCTTCAAATGTATTAAATAAGAAATAACAATTGCACATGACCTGGTGAGCCCGGACTTCACCAAAGACTTCATCATCTTCTCCAAAGGATACCAATGCAAGAGTCCTTTTACAAAAAAAATGATGAGGGAGGTGAACAATCGACTTCTTTCATGAGAAAAGAGTTGAGGGACTTAGAAATAAACTACACAATTAATGAGAAACAAGTGTATCCCCTCATTAAATCCCTAAAGCGCTTTAGGACATATGTTGGGTATAACAATATTAGAGCTTTTGTTCCTTATCCAGTAGTGAAGGATATTTTGTCCCAACAATATTGTCTTGGTTCAAGGGTAAAATGGGTGTCATAGATAAAAGAGTATGATCTAGAAATAAAACCAACCAAGATGATCAAGGGCCAAGGATTGGCCAAGATGTTGGATGAAAGTAATGAAGAGGCTATCGAGATGGGAGAAAAGGAGTAGGTTAGAGTTGTCCTAAGTGAACTTGAGGAAAAGGAATGGTATTTGAACATCATTTATTATTTGAAGAATCTTATGTGCCCTAATCACTTAGTTGATCACAAGAGAAGAGATCTAAGGCTTGAATCCATGAAGTATTTCTTGACACAATATGCTCTTGGATGGAGAAATCATGATGGGGTAATTCTCAGATGTGTGAATAAAGAGGAAGCAAATAAGTTGATTGTGGAGATTCATTCAGGATACCGTGGGGGTAATTTTGTTACCCGCGCCACAGTTCATAAAATCCTGAGGGTGGGTTACTATTGGCCCACTATCTTTGTTGACACACAATGATATGTTAGATAGTGTAATCCATGTCAATTTTTTTCAGGAAAAAAATGACTACCTGCCCTTCGTTTGAAGGTGGTGGTGGTTGAAGCTCATTTTCAACAATGGGGGTTGGATTTTATTGGTGAATTCAAGGACAACTCAAGTAACGGTTACCGATGGGTTTTAACTGCTACATATTATTTCACTTGATGGGTGGAATCCATCCCAACAAAGAGGACAACATAAGAAGTGGTAATGATTTTCCTTGAAGAAAGAATAATTACTAGGTTTGGTGTTCCTACCAAGATTACTACCAATAATGCTAAGTCTTTCAGTTCAGTAGCACTGAATGTTTTTTGTTTCAAGTATGGGATTGTTTTTTCACATTCCTTGAACTATTACCCTTAGGGAAATGGGCTCATTGAATCCAGTAACAAGAACATCATGAACATTGTAAAAAAGATCATTGGAGATAATAAAAAGAGTTGGGATGGAAGAATTAAATACTCTCTTTGGGTGGATCACATGACATCCAATACTTCCATAGGAAAAACCCCATTTGAATTTGTTTATGGGATGGAAGCAAGGTTACCTATAAATATCCAGATTCCATCTTTGTAGATAGCTCAAAATTTTACCACTAATAAAGAACTATTACGAGGAATTACTGATCAACTCGTGGAATTGGATGAGTCTGAAAGGATGGATTTTGATCAAATGGAAATAAATCAAGACAAAGTTAAAGGAACCTTTTATCACAAAGAAATAAAAAGGGATTTTAAGGAAGGATATTTTTTTCTAATGTGGAATAAGAGAAGGGAGAAACCAAGGACACATCAGAAGTTTGATAGTTTTTTTCTAGGAACCTACCGAATCAAGGAAATATCTGGAGTTGATTATTTTTACTTAGCCACTACTAAGGGGAGAAGGATGTCGTTACCAATTAATGGGTCTCTCCTCAAGCCATATTTCTCCAACGGAACCTGATCTTGATGGGCCTTGAGCCCTAGGTAAGTAAGTAGGTCATTTTCTTTTCTACATGGCATTTGTGTGTTCTTATCATCTTAGGGTAGT
>ML782345.1:275738-287805 GCA_009831015.1 Picea engelmannii | reverse complement strand
GTAGTAAGGGGTTATTGCATGCTATCTCTTGGATTTTGATGATTATTTCTGCAATTTATTGTTATTTTACTTGTTAAATTCAAGAAATATATCTTAAACCCTAGGAGGAGTAAAAGGGCTTACACCCTCCACCAAGGTTTATTTATTTTTTCTATTGAAGTTATATAAGGCTTGCAACAAAAAGTAAAAGGATTTATACCCTTTTTTCAAGGATTATGTAGGGTTTATTTCTCTAGGAAGTAAGAGGGTTTACACTGCTAGAAAAACTTCAAACCCTAGTTCATGTTGGATTTTAAGCTAGACAAGTTGGAAGGAGTGTTGTTGAGTTTTTATAAGGGTTTAATTCTCAACAAGGATATATTATTCCTCTTTGTATAAATTGCTTTCTAAGTAAGAGACCCAATTCACCCAATAACAAGGCACTAGTACTTTGCATTGGAGATTGTTAATTGTTGCATTGATAAACGTGAAATTTGAGCTTTTGGAATTGTTCAACTTGGATTTCAATTTTATATGCTATTGATTATATTTCCTTCGAAGGGTGTCTTCATTGGCTAAGTGATTTTTTTGTTATTATTAACTATTATCTTCAACCATTAAAGCTTCTATATTCCATTGTTGTCTCTTGCTTCATTCATGATTTAACCATGGAAATCATTGTTTAACTATTGGAACTAAAATTGCTTGTCTAGAGCTTCAATTTGAACCATTTGTTTGTTGATTTATGTGGTTAAATATTGTTGTTGTAGAAAAATTATGCTACAGCCATAGTGTTGTGACAAAAAATTGTTGATAACACTCATTAATAGCCCTCATTTGTAATAAAATTCTTGGTCTAAACATTGGAACATTGTGTACTAGCTATAATCTTTATTTTCCAATATCATATACTTGATTTTGATAGTTCAATTTGCAATTGTTGTAATTACTCATTACTAATATATAATTCCTTACTAGTGCACTTTTGGGGCAACAAGCATAACTTGTTAATTCCCTCTTGTTCTAGGGATCATTTCATCATATATTTTCTTGGTATTGGTTGTCTAACATTTGTTTTGCGGGTATTCTTCATTGGTAATTTATTCTTGAATTATATTCATCATCCATCAAGCCATTAGAACCTTTCATTTGACCTATAGGGGTGCTCCATTCTTCTCCTTGGCTTCTCCTTTGCAATCCCCCTAAGGTCACCTAGGATTCCTTCCTTGTGTTGGACTTGTCCTTCACTAAAACGAGGGGGATATCTATTGAGGTGATAGTGATGGGTTTCCCTAGTTGTTTCAAGAACTTGTTGCTTGGGTTGGGATTTTCCAAAACTAAAAATTGTGCAATAACAGGTCCATCATATCACTAACTAGCACTAGTACATTTGGGTCAAATTCTGACGGTGTGTTCAACGCAATTGCCACTTTATATTGTCAGGAGTGAAAAACATTGTACCCCCTCAAACTTAATTTCACATGACATCTCTTTTCTAACACCATAGATATTGTCTCTATTGCGATGTTTCATGCAGACAAGTGTCATCTCGGATTTGACTGTCCAAACCCCATATAGTCGTCGCTATAGCAACATCAGAGACGTCGAAATTATGACATCCCATTCCGTCGGTCTCCACTACATGGACATTATGGGAGATACGTTACCATATGTCGTAATATCGACATATGGTAACGTCTCTCAACCGACGTTAAGCTATACATCAACGACGTGTTTTCCATGGGAGCGACATTACCATATGTCGTAATACTGACGTATGGTAACATCGCTCAACCGATGTTAAGCTATATATAAATTATGGGTATTCCATGGGATCGATGTTATCATACATCGTAATAGCGACGACCTATAGGTATTTTAAAAAAATGTCAATTTATTTTTCCTTTTTTGATATTTTTAAATTTTGCAACTAGAAAATGTTAATCTTTCATTTTAGCCTATTCATCTATAAAATATTTAGTAGATCCTATAAGGTATATATATATACTACTAAAGTGCATATTTAGTACAATATTTTGATTTGTGGCACTCAAACTTGATGGTGAGATATTTTAAATCACTTCCATGTTTTGTGATATGGAGACTGTGGGTAAACAAAAATAAAATGATTTTCGACGACAAGTCCTTGGAAGTTTCTATTGTGGTGCAAAAAATTCAAATCCTCTTTAAAGAATGTAGCAAAATCAAAAAGAGACCATATCACATATTTATTAATGATCCTACAATTAATCAATATTATGCATAGGGTTTCTTCGATGGGGCTTGTCAAGGAACCCCAGGTTCATGTTGAGCAGGTGCCATATTATATATCAACCAACACGATTACTTCTTAATAAAATATGGAGTGGGAATATAAAGAAATAACAAAGCTAAATCTCATGCCTATGGATTCATTTTGAGTCCGAAGACTATAATGACCAAACATGAACTACTAAAAATTAAGGGATCAGAACATAGCAACAAGGCTTAACAATGAATATTTTGATTTCTTGATGAAATAACAAATATAAGTTTTTTTTCTTGGCAATATATATATATATATATATATATATATATATATATATATATATATACAAGCTTCATTATCCAAACTCTTGAAAACAAAAACTTCATTTGGACATCTTCATGTTTGAAATCAAAATTTTCAATGAAAATTGAAAATTTATTTAGATGTGTTTCAACAATAATAGTGTTATTTCCTTCAAAAATAGGTATATGTGTATGAGACTTATCAACAAGGTCGTGGGGATACCCTTCTATGGTAGTGAAACTCAGTGATGCACAATTCATTGGAACAAATAGTGATGAAACTAGGTGTGATTGACTCAGAAAAATAATTCTCAGAGAAGTAATTATTAAAGGCTCACTCAGAGAACTATGAGATTTTGGAGAATTAGGATAAGCTTAAACAAAAGTAAAAGTAGAAAGAACTTTCTTACAAGAAACTATAAATCTAACCTAGTAGAGAAGCTTCTCAAGTTTATCCAAAGTTAGAGTAATGGCTTCATTAGTGTCCAATATCATAGTTTTCCTTACACGATCCAGAGCTACAAAAGTGGAGTCTTCCTGTGAGAAATAAAACAAAATCACATAAAATAATGCTCATATTAGTAAATTTATTTGTTCTACATATTATAAAGCCTAGCTAAGCTCCCTACCAACAAGGCCAAAATGTTATCACCGATAAGTTTCCATCTTGCAAAGATAGATCATGGAGTCCAAATAACTATAGGAAATAAGCCATCACCACCTTGCTTATTTCCTCTCACTTCGAAGTTAGTGCATGTTAACCACAGGGTGGTATCCCTAAGTGATTTGAGGGATCAATTGAAAATCAACTAACTATTAGTAGTACCTTAAATAAATAAATAAATAAAGTGTTGTTCTACGTAAAAGTTTACAATTCAATAAAGAAGACAACAAGAAGAAATCCACTAAAATGCTATAAAAATGCAAAAAAAATGCAAATATTTACTAAGGAAAATTAGGCATGCAAACCAATGCAAATCTATGATAAAATCAACTAATTGTTGTGCAAAAAACAAACAAATATAGCAAGTAGTAATCATTGTTTTAATTGTTGGAAATAGTAATGCAATGTTGTTTTTGTACTTTTTTATATTTTTTATACATGCAAATTGAGGAGGAGGTATAAATCATGTATCTTTCTACAATAAGTTACAAAAAATAGGAAACTTAAGCTACTTTATTTTTTGACAGAAAAGATAAGGACAATAAATAAAATTAACTAATATGTATGCTCAACATTATGCCTAAGGACGCATGAAAATCAAGTAGAACTGAATGAGTGTCTTTTTAATGAATAAATAACCTTATAGATCAATCAGTGCCTTATATGGAGCTAAATATGAATGAAAAAAATGAGTAGGGTAAACAAAATTATTTAATTCCTACTACTGAGTTTCCTATTAAGCATGCAATGAAAGAGAGAGTGTATAAAATATAGTAATTCTTACACAACAAACACATGTACTAGTCACCAAGAAATTAGTTGATAGATCTTTATGGCCCTAGGTTGTAGAAGAAAAAAGTCCTTGACTGGTAGGAACACACCAAACACTCTCCAAGATCTTGGGGAAGTCAATATTATTCAACATGTCCACATATCATGGGATTGAAGAAACCATGATCATGAATGTAAATAAGTTCAACCAATACGTGTACTCTATGTTATCTCTCAATCACACACTCTCTAGAAGAAAATATGAAGCAATGAGAAAAATACAACGCATTGATCTACCCCCTTCATTATGTGCAATGCTTTATAACAATGAGAGAAGTGTAAGAATAGAGAAAGATAAAAATAAAGTGTCATTCCTCCCAAACTACTCCAAGGGAATCTCTATATGAAGTGTTCCATCTCCGAGAGGAAACATAACTCATGCATATAACAAATAAAACTCCATGAAAGAACCCTCACTTGAGAATAGATATCTTCATGCAAGGACCAAAACAACACACCAATAACAACCTCCTATAAAGTACACCCCTTCTCCAAGATAGCTTTTTTCTTTGAATTAAATATTCCTCCATCAAAATATGTCCAAATTGAATTTTCCATCAAAATAAATTTGCAAGAATACTAAAAAGGATCAAGTTAAAAGAGTGAAATCCTAAGGGAGGAAAATTCCAAGAATAACACCTCCATGCTTAGCATAGGTGTAAGATATTTGCAGTGTGTTTTTTTGTCTTAATTGAAATGGAAGCTAGGTACTATAAGTAGAAATATGTAGGGTGTCATAATAGGGTGTCTAGTAAGGAGCACCCTCCCTAAACTAGAAATGGAAATTGTTAGGATCATTCACATAAATGGGAAGGCTCCTTAAGGAAATAACATCAATCCTAAATAGAAAATTCCATCAAAGTCAACCATAAGTAAAACTAACAAGGTTTATACAAGTAGGGTGAGTTGGTATAGTCTAAGAGTAGAAAGAAGAATGGTCATAAGAAGGTGTGAGAAGGATTCCTAGAGTAGTGTTCCCTTGGTCAAAGTCATAGGAAAATTGTTAGAATTAGGGAAAAATAGAAACAAATAATGCCTTTTTATTTTTCTGTTCACAATATCAGCATATATGAGGAAAGCAATAAACATATAAACATATATATATATATATATATATATATATATATATATATTAAATTCTAAGTATAAACACAATTTCTAAGTGAAAATACAAACCTCAAGATTACCTCCTGATCTAAGAAAGATGTACCTGTCACATGTGTGGATGAAAACCTTTATAATATTCTCAGAAATACTTTTAGGTTCATGGATCAAACCTCTACGGTTTGATCTCTGTCATAAGGACTTAGGAACAGTTTTTCCAAGGTATATACCATCACAAGGCAACTGCAGCAAGTACTCCATAAGAAGGGACAGCAAGGTATTGACCATAGATGATAAAACAAAAGCAGGTACCCCACAAGAAGGGACAACAAGAACTCCAAAAACTGATATAGAAAAACTCTCCATATCAAACAAGCAAACCCTCCATAACAGACAGTCCATATCAAACCCTCCATAACTGAAAAGAAGGATGCCTTGGATAAACACTCCAACACAGGGGACAACAAGAGTGGAACCCTCACAAGGACCTCAACTCTACACGTGGAAGCTAGAATAAGAGGCCACGGCCTTCATATAGCAAAGAGACAACCCACAAAGTAGGCCATGGCACCTGTACTCAATTTTGTGGCCCTAAAAGGGAGATCTGGCACCCACAAGGAGGCTCCTCAATCACTTTAGTAGGTCTGGCATCTAATGAAGACACCTCTGCACAAAAAGGATAGGTCTGGCAGCTCTTGGAAGGCACCTCATCATCTCTTTCACCAGCAAACAATCAAGGAGTAGTACCCAGCCAATATCAAGACCAAACAAAACTCAGATCTGAAACTGTTACACCAAATGGGGAGGCTTCACCAACAAACTCAGATCTAAAAATGTTACATCAAATGGAGAGGTTGCACCAACAAAACTCAGATCTAAAATTGTTACATCAAATAGAGAGGCCGCACCAACAAACAAAACTCGGATCTAAAATTGTTACATCAAATGGAGAGGCTGCACCAACAAAACAAAACTCAGATCTAAAAAGATAGTCCAAAAAGGAGGTCGCACCATCATCAAGAGAGAACAACTAAAGTAGCCATAGCAAATATGAGAGTGAGGAGTGAGTGAGTGTGAGTGTAATATAATGTTAGAGGGTAGGGTCTTATTTATAGTTAGGGAGAGGGGTTAGGGCAATTTAAAATTATAATTAAATATTGGCATTTAATTAATATAAATATTAATTAAAATGTCAATTAATATTAATATTAATTATAAAAACCCTAAACACATATAAAACCCCAATCATAGAAATAAAACCTCAATCACATAAAACAACAAGGGGGTAACTTTTAAGACAAAGTCAAGGGGGGGTCCATAATGGAAAAACATGTCCACATGAGTCTCATAATGACCTATAAACTTTGTCATCACTGCATAAGGGGGTCCATCAACAATGTGGTCATGTCCATCTTCATAAGCAATCCTAGGTCTCATGGACTATCCCAGGAGAGAGGAAGAGTATCACACATCAACACATCTTGGTATTACACCAAGATCTACCTGGTAAAAGACCAAGTTTCTCAAGAACACATATGGGGGACCTAGAACACATCTAGGGTCTTATCCACCAAGGTACAAGACCAAGGATAAACCCATGCATTAGGAAAGGGTTTCCTAAAAAACATCCAGGGGCGCTATAAAACATTTATGACTTATATCAACCACCAAGAAACACATCCAAGGATCAATCCAAGCACTGAGGAAGGATTCCCTGGAACACATCCAGGGGCCCTAGACACATTTAGGGACTTATATCAACCACCAAGGAACATATCCAAGGATCAATCCAAACACTCAGCAAGGATTCACTGGAACACATCCAGGGGCCCTAGACACATCTAGGAACTTACTACTTGGTCCAAGACCAAGAACCCCATTCATGTACTGGGGGCCCTCACTAGGGTCTTTTGCCATGGCTCTCACTGCTTGGTCTCATACCAAGAAACCCCAGGAGTGTGGTGGGGGGCCTAGTCCATAGCTAGGGTCTTTTCCATCCTCTGGAGAATAGCTCTTGCAGCTACATTAATTTCAACAAAAATATAGCAAGTAAACCTTATATGGGACCCCACCAAGCACCCTCTAGAAGCTACAAAAACGGATTTTGACCCTGAAAATTTAAACACCTTGGAATGGCTTGAAATTTAACATTGTTTTTGTATGCCATATTGGGTATCCAACAAAATAAACACCATGATAAAAAATCCAACTAAAAATAAACCAAATTTTCATGGTCTTGGATTGAGCTGAAATTACCATGAACAATTATCAATATTGGGTCCTCAAAAATGTG
The DNA here is from genome assembly GCA_009831015.1 of Picea engelmannii. Lineage (NCBI taxonomy): Eukaryota > Viridiplantae > Streptophyta > Pinopsida > Pinales > Pinaceae > Picea > Picea engelmannii. Next base: position 280,384 of record ML782345.1, on the reverse strand, counting down.
ATCCTCATATAATTTTGTTCAAATTTCTATAACATCTTCCAAAAATAGAATTTTCTAAAAATAAAATCTTCTTTGACTTGCCTCAAATTAAAACCATATGTCCATAACCATAAATGGTATTACCCATATATATGGTATTAACCATATATATATGTGACTTTCAAGAAATGCAAAGACATGAATTTGGACATACCCTTTAGGAGTCTTCAACATCCCATAATTGCTCTAAATGTTTCAATTAATATATAAGTATGGGGAACCTACTACCACTAAAACTTGACCTACTACATGTGATATGCCTTTAGAAGACCTATATATAAGCTACCTACTCAAAATCATGCTCAACTATCTTGACTATTCTAGTATTCAAGTTTGACTGTAAGCTTATTAATAATCCATTTTCACATATGATTTCGAGTCATGTCAATGCTAAGATACTTGGTGATTTCCCCCCTTTGAACCCATTTCCATTGGGAAGGAATCCACCCCGGGTAATTGTCTAATCCAATAAGTATCATAGAGGTTTTCTCCTCTTGTAGTATCTCTTTAGAAGCTTTACAAAATGTCATCATAAGCATAGTGGGAGTTGATTAAATATTACTGGGGAAGGCCAGTAACTTTACCTTGGTAAACTACCTTTTATAATAGATAATCCAAGGCATCAGATGTGAGAACATATAAATTAGGGGCTATAGGGTATCCCTGTGTCATTGATCTGCTAAGAGGAATAAGATAAGTAAGGGATCTATTAACACACACAATAACCAAAGCATTGGAAAAGAGAATATTGACATAATATATGAACTTTGACCCAAAGCCTAGCCACTCAAGCATGTGGATAATTTCCACTCCAACTTGTCATAGTCCTTGTAATAGTCCAAATTTAGACACATTCCTTTAAAACCTCTCTCTTTGGCCAGAAAAAAATCCAAACATTCAACGATGGAAATAACTCACAAAATTCTCTTCCCGATAGTATTTCAAATACAAAAATCTTCCACCATATAAATATAAATCTAGATCTTGATGTAAACACTGGAAACTTTCAGTATGATGATATGASAGATAATATTTTTGAGCATGATCGATTTGGAAGCCTAATTTTGTCTAATGAATATGAGCTTGAAAATCGGAAACCTAATAATKATCTCCTTGCTAACAAATATAACCATAAGGCATCATAGTTATATAATCAAMCTTGTCCTAAATATGATAAATACTCTTAGGTAATTACTCTTGGTAGTCCAAAAAAAAATTGRACTCTTATGTMATTGGTCATCGTGATTTTATTTATGATGATCCCTTAGGAACCTACCATTTGGATGACATTTTCTTCCCAGAAGAAACTGAGAAGATGCCTAAAGTTCCCAATGATRGATCTAATAAACTTTGGGTTTCCCCCAAAGATAGTTTGCTAAAGACTAGTTCACACTTCTCATTAGCTAATTCAATACATCTCAATACCCTTTTATACAAGAAGGATGTTAASGAAAGTGTTTTTGAGCTTAAGATTGTTTCAGTGRAAGATCTAATTTTTGCAACCCCATCATAACCCAAAAACTCACTCCCTTTGACCTAAGTTGTYCTCTAGTTTATGATGGTTATATTGAGTCTTGCACTAAAGAGAGGAGATTCTCTAACCATGTTATTCTAATTGAGATAGATAGCCATACTACTTAGCTTCCATCTTGTACCAAAGGATCAAAATTGTATCGTTGTGTAAAGGAGGACCGTTTGGAGGCGGAGAGATAGTGAGATTGCAATGAACCATTTGGAGGCCCAGACATCATGAGAATGCAGTACACCCGAGTTGAAATGACTATTTGAAGCGGAAATATGTGAGATTGTAGTGCGCCCTTTGGAGTGTCAGATCAGATCAGATTATGATTAGGGTTATATTCTATATTTTCTAGGAAGGGGTGGAGATCAAAAAATGTGTTGTAAAGAGAACATCATTTGCATTCATTTCATTTACATTATGCTTATATTAAAATAAAGCATAATCTTATAGTTGATTTGATATTCTTTATTCTTTATTCTTTATTCATAATCTTATAAGCAAAAGAAAAAATGTAAATGAAATGAATGCAAATGATGTTCTCTTTGCAGCGCATTTTCTGATCTCCACCCCTTCCCAAAAAATATAGAATATAACCCTAATCATAATCTGATTTGATCTGACACTCCAAAGGGTGCACTGCAATCTCACATATTTCTGCCTCAAATAGTCATTTCAACTCGGGTGTACTGCAATCTCATGATGTATGGGTCTCTAAACGGTTCATTGCAATCTCATTATCTCTCTACCTCCAAACAGTCCTTTCAATTTGGGTGCACTGCAATCTCATAATCTCTAAGCCTCCAAACGGTCATAATGGTCATTTCAGTAGGTTCCATTCCTCCAAATATCTTGTCACGAGAGCCAGAGCTTGACATAGAACATGACCTAGACCACCACATAGAGATAGATATAGATCTAGACGTTGACCTAGAGCTTTATATAGACCATGACATAGACCCCCCTAGCTCCATCTAAGCCTAGGAATAGCTTATACTCAATCCTTAATGCTATATTAACTTGAGCCATGAGTTCACTATGCATATACCTTGTGTACAACCCATGCACCCACATCACCCACATATTGGTGCTCTAACCATTGATTTATCCTTGAAAACACTTTCAATCTTGACCCCTTAGGCCTTAGTTGTCCCCATACCCCTATACATATTTATTCATAAAGAGGTTTGGTGTATATTAAATTCTATATATGTTGCATTAAGAGAATGCATGTGCTCTCGTGACTTGACTGAGTTGGTCATTTATGCTCAGCAGGAATGCCCACCTTGCACGTTCATGTTGGGAATTGCAAGGTGACATTAGTGAGGGCATGTGCCATTGATTCTAGCTAAAAGGAACAGTTGAAGGCATGAGGTGAATATGTTAGCATGGGGATGGAAAAGGAACCATCATTTTCTTATGGATATGGTGAACCATACATTCATGTTAGAATGTATCCATTGGTGAACCATAAACCTACACTGATAGATCCATAATATCTAGAGGACATAATCAAAAGATTATACATACCTAAATGGTGATTTTTCAATTTAGTAATCGAACATGCAACAAAAAAATTGAGGCAGTGCTCAACATCATGCCTCATACATGGCAAATAAAAATGTTGTTGTAAATTTGCAACTATATTTGATGTGACAAAATGCCCAACCAACTTCAAGAAATGAGATTACCAAATCAACAAATCCCTAAGTTCACTTGCAAGTGAGCACATCCTATCAAGTCAATACAAAATATATTTATTCATATGAAAATCAATCAAATTAGTAATAAGTCTTGTGTAGGTAGTGTGGCATCCTTATTGAATGATTGCATAAACTTTCACAAAATTTATGTGTGTATTGTAGAACTCTTGCTAGTGTTCTATATCACACAATTTTTCTCTAGGTCTGTAGTGGCTTGTGGTTAGATTAAATAACAATTTATTTTCCCTATACATAGTGTCTCCACTAGTGAAATACTTAAGCAATGGAGAACATATATCTATCATAACTTCAAAAATTGTGGATTGCATCATTGGATGTCTCTAAGTAAAACACAATGGAATGACATTGTTGTGTCAAAAAAATACATATCCCATAGTCATATGCATTATCTTTGTTGGGCCCGAGATATGATCATTTTCATGATGTTATTATACACTCTTTGTCATATGTACATATGCGTTTTTCATCTTTCAAAGGAGCTTTTTGAAGAATTTTATGATAAAATGGTATAATCAGCATAAGGTACATGTAATTTGTGTTTTATGATTAAATCAAGTTTAATTTATCATGGTTTTATGATTCCAAAGTTAATTCATGTTTTTCTATTGTTACAGGGCAAAATGCACCATGTTTCTTGATCCGACACTTGATCCAGCACTCGTTCCGATACCCGATCCGGCACTCATTCCAGCACCCAGTATTGCACAAAAACACAAGGCAAGTTGGCAGTTATGGTATTGGCGGCCAGTGATGGACAAATCGGGCACGTGGGTTTTATTTATCATTGCCCCCTCTAGCTACTAAGCTCAAGACAACTCAATTTCATTCGTCCAAAGAGGGTGATTATTGGCTTCCTCCGTTTTTTTAGTTATGGCCGCATTTATTGTATTTTACCGATCTTAGAGGTGGTTCGACCCTCTTGTGGTCGACCACTTGGTTTGTAAACCTATAAATACTACCAGGATGGTCATTAGATTGTTAAGCAAGTAGAAGAGCCATCAGATTGGAGATAAACTCGTTGTACTCTATTTTTTATTTTTCACATTGCCAGAATAGTGCCAGAACTGCGTTTTTAACTTCCATGGTGAATTCGGCCTGTTGAAGTTCATGGTGTGCTTGTAGAAGGTAGCCACGACTTGTTGGGGGGGGCACCAACAGTATGGTGATTGTTCTTATGTTTATTTACGCATTTCGTAATATGAATTGCTCTTTCTTATTTCTTGTAGGTACATGTTTTTATTTAATTAATTAGTTTGTTGTAGCTCACTATTTTACTTCTCTTTTGCAGGTTAGATGATGATATGTGATAGTATGTGTTGATTTGATAGACTAGGAACAGGCTTCCAAGTCTCTTTACTAATTTC
>ML782345.1:234959-250771 GCA_009831015.1 Picea engelmannii | reverse complement strand
CAGGTCCAAGAAGGTTCAGATTCCATCATATACAGCAGCGGTGGAGTTGTTGAGATCAGTCTCCAAGTGGGAGATTGTTGGTTGTGGAGCCTGATTATCTTCCTGATTCAGAGGTCTTTTACTTTCAGCCGTGTTTATACCCCATGAAGTATTTACATCCCAGAAGTATGTACACTCTTCCACGTGGGGGAGTGAAGAGGGGGGGTACCCCCTCTTCGAGGTTCGGGGGGACCCCCCGGCTAGGGAGTCTGGGGGAAAGCGGGCCCCCAGCGGGGGTTCAGGGGCAGCGTCCCCCGATGGGGGTGTGGGGGCAAAGCCCCCGAAGGAAAAAATCCCTTGTAAATGTATATTGTAATTTCATTGTAAATCTGGACCATTCATTATAAGGTCGCAGATCTAATGGTAGAGATTATGTTAGGGTTTTTTTCCCTAGAAGGCAACCCTCTTTTATGAGGGAAATGTATTGCGACTATGGTTAATGATGTGAATATTTTGTTCTGAGAGAGGAGACTGTGAGAGAAAGAAGAGGAAGTTACAACGGTTTTTGTTGTAGGTTGTATCCCTTCATTTGCTAGATAATAATAAAGGAATGACCTGGCAATTTCTTTGGTGGACGTAGCCCACACTGGGTGAACCACGTAAATCTGTGTCTCTCTTGTATTGTGTATCTTCTGTGTTTTGTTTCCTAATTTGTTTTATTTTATTGCTCCGCAGTCTTGTTTTTCTAACATTATCTTCATTCAAAATCAAGAAAATGGTTATAGTAAAATTCAAACAACAATCACTGCTCTGAACTTCCTACTTGCTCGCAACTATCATAACCTTTCTTTAGGGTGTACAAAACCTCTCTTTATACAAAATATAAAAAAAAACTAACTGCTACCTAATTGTGGTTACATCGAGACTAGGGTTAACTCTCAGGTCCAGTGTGCTCGTTCTGTCTCCATGCACGTGATCTTTCCTTTTAGTGTTTTCTATCATCTTCAAAAGATTTCCAGTATTGGCTAGCGTTTGAGACTCCAGATTGGTTCTCAGGCGCTGAGTTGTCCTTCCACGTGTACTTGTTGATGATGTTCTTACATCATACTCCCCTGGGAAAGAATTCATGGACTCCTGTCCATGAGCTCCTGCACCGACTTTCCATGCTTCTGGATATCATCTTCACTCTCCCAACTAGCATCGTCTATTGGATGTCCCTTCCACTTGACCAAATACTCAAAATAGGTCTTCCTTCAAGTGTTCTTATCAATCCTTTGATCAATGATCTTTTCCATCTATGGTTTTTTTGCTATAGGAATTTGTTTCTCCCACCGAATATTCTCCTGATCTGCTAACCCCTCTATGTCATCCCTCTTGTAAGGATACAGGTTTGAAACATTGAATATGGTTGATATGCCCACATCATCTAACAGCTAAATCTCGTAGGCATTTGCATCAAACTTCCTCAATATCTTACATGGTCCTATTTTCTTCATCTTTAGCTTATTATATGTCCACCTAGGGAACCTCTCCTTCCTGAGATGTGCTAGAACCTGATCTCCTATTTCAAATTGAATTTCTCTACGATGTTGATCAACTCTGTGCGTGTACTCTTGGTTAGCACTCTACAACTTCCCTCTTATCTGGCTATGGAGCTTCTGCATTTCTGCAGCAAAATCTTCTGCTCCAGCGCTTATGATCTCACTCTGTTCTAAGTCTCTCAAATCAAATACTCCCCTGGGTTGCATTCCATACAATATTTGGAACGGTCTATTCCCAGTGCTCCTGTTTGGTGAGTCGTTGTATGAAAATTCTACTTGTGGCAGAATCTGATCCCAATGATTATGGTTCTCGGTGACCAGACTCCTCAATATGTTTCCCAAACTTCTATTACCACCTTAGTCTATCCATTTGTCTGAGGGTGATAAGTTGAGTTGAAGGTCAAATCTGTCCCTAACTTCTTCCATAGTGTTCTCCAAAAATGACCAACAAATTTTGTGTCTCTGTCTAAGACAATGCTTCTGGGTAGGCCGTGAAGTCTCACAACTTCCTTAAAGAATAGATTTGCAACATGTGTTGCATCACTGGTATTCTGGCATGGGATAAAGTGTGTCATATTTGAAAAATATATCCACCACCACAAATATGGAATCACATTCTCTTTGCATTCTTGGCAGTCCCAACACAAAATCCATGCTTATTACATTCCAAGGCCTCTTTGGTATGGGCAATGGTTGATACAATCCAATGTTCTGTCTCTTACCTTTTGCATGTTGGAAAATTCTACATTTGTTCACAAATTTTATCACATATGTTCTCATACTTGGCCAATAGTATGAATTGCTCAACTGTGAAAATGTCTTATCATGGCTGAAATGTCTTAGCAATCCTCCACTATGTTTTTCCTTCAAAAGGTTATCCCTCATTGAGCATTTTGGTATGCACAATTGATTTCCCTTGAACAACAATCCCTCTTGAATCATATACTCTGTCCATTGGCTTATATCTCTCAGCACGGGATTTTTGCATGCTTCATATGCTTCCTTGAAATCTGGATCACCATTGTACATTTCCTCAAGGTGTTCAAACCCTAAGGTCTTTACCTAAAATTCCTGCAGAATCAAACATCTCCTGCTCAATGCATCAGCAACTTTGTTAGTGTTCCCAGCAATATGTTTTATGACAAAAGTAAAATTCTGCATAAACTCAATCCACTTTGCATGTCTCTGATTCAATTTTTCTTGACTGGTTATAAATTGTAAATCTTGGTTATCGCTATACAAGACAAATTCTTGTGGGACAAGGTAATGTCTCCATTTCCTCAGGGCTTGTATTATGGCGTAAAAATCCTTGTCATAGGTGGATTATTTTCTCTTAGTCTCATTCAGCTTCTCGCTGAAGTAAGAAACAGGTCTATTGTCCTGGCTCAAAACTCCTCCAATTGCAACGCCACTTGCATCACATCTCACCTGAAATGTCTTCCCAAAATTTGGCAAGACCAAAATTGGTCACCCTGTTATTTTCTCCTTCAGTATATTGAATCTCTTCTTAGCCTCCTCTGTCCATTTAAAATACTTGTGCCTCTTCTTCACTGTATCCATCATTGGTTCACAAATTCCACTGAAATATCTGATGAACTTCCTATAGAAACTCGCTAATCCATGGAAACTTCTTAGCTCAAATATGCTCCTGGGTGATGGCCATTATTTGATTGATTTCATCTTCTCTGGATCCATCTTCAATTAATTTGCATAGATCACAAAACCCAAGTAAATGAGTTGTGTCTTCATAAATAGCACTTCTTCAGGTTTATCAGCAACTTCTCCTACTATAGTTTCCTCATCACTAGTGTTAAGTGCCTCAAATGCTCCTCTTTAGTCTTGCTAAAGATCGGTATATCATCTAAATACACAACCACGGACTTGCCAATGAAATATTTTAGTATTTCATTCATCAACCTCATAAAAGTGCTTGGGGCATTGGTTAAGACAAATGGCACAACAAGCCACTCATACAAACCTTCATTTGTCTTAAAGGTTTTCTTCCACTCATCACCTTCTCTCATTCTGTTCTGGTGATATCCACTTTTCAAATCTATCTTAGAAAATAAATTTGCTCCACTTAAACAATCCATCAAATCATCTATTCTTGGCAAAGGGAATCTACACTTGATAGTGATATTATTGATGGCTCTCGAGTCTATACACATTCTCCATCCTCCATCTTTCTTTGGACTCAACACAGTTGGCACTATGAATGGACTCAAGCTCTCTCTGACCAAACCCTTTTCTAACAATTCCTGGACTTGGTTCTTTACCTCCTCATTCTCTCAAGGTGCCAGTCTGTACGTTGCTTTTTTTGGTGGACTTTCTTCTGGTATCAAATCGATATGATGGTTGATACTTCTGATGGGTGGAAATGAGTTAGGCAGCTCATCCACCACTATGTTAGCAAAATTATCCAACAATTCCTGAACTTCTTTTAGTAAATCATCCATAGAAGTACTAGTAAGGATAACTTTGGGTTTCCTCACCACAGCAAACTGCATCTCTTGTTCTTTCTTGACTTCTTTCAAAATTTCCTTCCCACTCATGAGAAGTATGCTCATGTTGGCTTTCCCTTTCACTTTCTTCTCCTCTATTGGCAGCAACATGTGTGTCCTACCATTCTTCTCCAAGGTGTATGTATTCTTCCTCCCATCGTGAATGACATTCCTATCAAATTTCCATGGTATTCCTGACAAAATATGGCATACATCCATGGGAATTACATCACATAGAATTTCATCTCTATATCCTCCTATCTTAAATTCAACCAAGCATTGTTTAGTCACCAATACCTGGTGTCCTTTCTGCAACCATGAGACTTTATACGGGTCTGGATGTGCAGTTGTCTCCAACTCCAATTTCTCCACCATCTCTGTGGATACTAAGTTATCGGTGCTCCCACTGTCAATTATCACCTTGCATACTCTGTCTTTAGTCTTGCAAGTTGTCCTGAACAGACTATTCCTCTATACTGACTTTTTAACTTATGCCTCTAGTTTTAAGAGAACCTTTCTCATCATCAGGGATGTTCCATCCTCTTCTCCTTCTACTTCAACATTCCCTCTTTGTGCTTCTGAAATGTGATCTTCTCCTCCTTCTTTCTTTTTCTCGGGGCATTCCCAAGAAATGTGTCCTGTCTTTCCACAGGCATAACATGTTATTTCTCCTCTACCTCTTCCTCTAGAAGAGTTCCTTCCACCAGCATGTCTTCCTTGGAAACTTCGTCATCTTTCTGAGTGACTATGTGGGGTTTCAGCCTCGTCTTTGCAATTATGTGCTTTTCCATGGGAAATTCCCTTTCCTTTGTTCGGGGCTAAGATTTTACCTCTACCTTGTTGGCTTTGTTTTCTAGCCAACTTCTCTTCTGCCTTCAGCGTGAACTGATAAGCATCCTCCACTATCCTTACCGACATCATGTTGAGCTCATCCTAGTTTTCATACCTTGATCCATTTATATACCTGACAACTTTTTCTTCATCCCTCTCTTTTTGTCCAGCTCTGATGTTCAACTTGTAGAAATCCTCTGTGTATTATTTAACTATCATACCCTTCTAACTCAGGTTTTGTAGCTTCATGAACATATTGATCTGGTAATATTTGGGCATGAATTTAGCCTTCATCTTGGCTACCATTCTGTCCCAATTATTTATCTTTTGTTTGCCTCTACTTCTCCTCTCAGCCTGCAGTTCATCCCACCAAAGTGATGCATGTCCTTTAAGCCTGGTGGAAACATGTCTCACCCTTTTCTCCACGTCGACATCTTCATAATAAAAATATTTGTCCATGGACCTTATCCAATCCAGCATCTCTTCAGCATCCAAATTGCCTTCATACATTGGGACCTCTATCGTGGCTCTAGCTCCTAATCTAACAACTGCTCTTAGCAAGGGTTCTTCCACAACGTGTTCCCCTGTAGCTTCTTTGGCTTCTACATATTCACTCTTTGCATCATTGATGTCTCCACCATCAACTACTCTTCTCTGCGTTGCTTCCATCACTTCCAACCTTGCACGAAGTTCTCGCATCTCTCTTTCTACAACATGATTGGTTAAAGGTGGCTCCCCTCATCTCCTCGATGGCATTGTGTTGACTGTATCTCACACACAGAGTACAACTTTGAGTTCTTTTTCTCCTTCGCCTGATATCTACAAATGAAAATCAGCTCTGATACCACTTGATGCAAACCCCCCTTCTCTCCTAAGGGTTGCACAACCTCCTAGTATAGAATTGATCAAGAAACTGATTCTAAATGACTCTTCAATCCCTCAAGATCCCCAATCAACTGAATAGGCTCCCTTCTTCTTAAGGTGCAGGTTCTATGGAACCTGGGGGATTTTCCTTAATGTTTTTAAAGATTTAGCATAAATAGGTGCTAGATCTCTCTGGATAAGCCCTTCCCTCACGTGACCTCTGGTGGTGACTACTTGCTTAAGAGAAAGGCACTTCGCGACTTCACGTTTTGCGTCCTTGGAAGTTTTTCTAACTTCGTTCTCCCGAGTTCCAAATTCCCGAACTCCGCTTGCGTCAGATCGACGGCCCACACTCCTCCGTGATCCAACCGCTCTGATTAAGTCATAATTTTCCACTTCACGTTGTCATGAGGTTCCTTATCTCCCTTACTCCAACTTATGAATTTGAGATCATTCCAGATCGACAGTCTACAATCTTCGTGATCCAATGGCTCTGCTCTCCCCTTCGCAAATCGGGACTTCACGCTTCGCGAGGTTGAAAGATAGCTCATTGATCCCAATTTTATGAGAAGAATGAAATGAATATAGATTATTAACAGGTTCTTAACACAAAATAATAGAGATACAGTAAAACTGGTTTTCTATTCAATAACGAAATAAGCTGAAACTATAAAATGTAACAAAAACAAGCTTGCTGGAACAGTGGCGACTTATCTCTGAGAAGAGATGTGACAGCAGTGCCCATTCGAAAGAAGAAGGTTACCATGAGGATATGAAGGCCTTTTTACAATAATCAAGAATTCCAAAAACCCTAGACATCCAAAAACCTAACCCTAGGAGATGAAGCGCCAAAAGTCATGTGGGCCCTGTTTGGGTAAGCTAGTACATCAACTTCCCGGGGTCGTAACTTTTGCATACGATCTCTGTTTTAGGTGTGTGATAGCCCATTGGAAAGGTATCATCAAGGAGATTCATTTTGGGGAATAAATTATTCCTTTATCCATCAGTGAGGATCTCGATACCGAAAAACCTTCATTTAGGCCCTCAAAATGGCCCCGGAAGTAAAAACTGCTAAAAATAGTAAATTTCCAAAAATGTCAAAAAGATGTTTTGAGCCAGTTGGAAAAGGTGGGTGGCCAGCAATATCCATCTGGATCAATCATCCCTCCTTAGGAAGAAATGGTCTCCATTGCATTGAGGTCCCCCATTAGATGAGGAAATTTCTGCTGAATTTGGCCCCGGGTGAGCCACTTGCCTTGGTGCAAGAGCTGCCCTGCTTTGACGACTCGATAAAGATGAATACTTTGTTGTTGAGTGCCCTTGATCTATCTGTCCACAATCTGATCATTGGATGCCTGTTGTATGCAGTCGGGGTTGAGCTATGTTGGTGTCAGTTGTTCTGCTACTTCTGAGGTCTCCAATAATGGTGGGAAATAAGGGAGAAGGAGATCCACGTTGAACACTGGGTGCAAGCCAAGGAAAGGAGAAATGTTGAGCTCAAAAGCATTATCCCCCATGGCCTTGGTGATAGTGTATGGTCCATAACGGAGTGGGCGAAGCTTCTGATGGGGTCATGTAAGGCGTTCTTTCTGCAAGTGCAACCAAACTTTTTCGTCCACCTGAAACTTATGTGTCACCCAATGTTGATCATGGCGTTGTTTGTACTTGTCATTGGACTTCTGTAGGATATCCTGAACCTGTTGGTGGATGTGTTGGATCCGCTCAATGAACTAGGTGGCTTTGTCATCTTTAGTTGGAGCAGGATATGAGTTAGTCGAAGTGACCACAAGGGGAAGTGCAACATCTATGGGACCCAATGGTTGGAATCCCAACCCCACTTGAAAGGGGCTGTGGCTAGTTGAGCTATGCAAGGCTTGGTTGTAGCTATGTTGGACATAGGGAAGGCTCTCATCCCATGTGCGAGGGTTCTTTGAATTATACATGTGAAGGATATGCACAATCATTTGATTTACAACCTCGGTTTGGCCATCTATCTGGGGGTGGAAGGTCGTGGATTTGGTGAGCTTGGTGTCCAGCAGTGACCAGAGGCTCGACCAGAATGTGTTGAGAAATAGACTATCCCAATCTGATATAATGGTTTGTGGGATTCCAAAATGTACCCAAACTCGTTCAAAGAAGAGCTTGGCAGTGGCCTCTGCTGTGATGTTCTTCTTGCAGGCAACCAGAATCGCCATCTTAGAAAAACGATCAACAACCACAAAAACGCAGTCATTTCCCCACTTGGTGGATGGGAGGTCCGACATGTAGTCCATTGACATGAATTCCCATGGCCTATCAGGAGTAGGAAGAGGGGTGTACAGGCCCTGTTTCTTAGTGGTCGGTTTGGCAATAACGTAGGCAGTGAAGAACCTAATATACTTGTCGACCTCCTATCAAAGTTTCAGCCAGTAGAAATGTTTTTGTAGCATCGCCACTGTCTTTTCGATGTTGAAGTGTCCTGCCAGCCGACTGTAGTGGGCTTCCCATATCAGCTTCACTCGCTCACTTGATGGAACATAGATATGGCCCAGACGACATAACAACCCATCCTGAAGATGGAAATTATCGACAACTGCATTTGCACCCAACATTTGGTAGGTGGTGGCAAAGTCAGGGTCCGTCTCTAGACACTAATCAGATGGTCCATATCTTTTCCCTCTATTGGCACAAGGGTAGACCCAAGGTTCAGCTCCAAGAGCGCACCAACAAGCCCTAAATACTGTCCCTTTTGGCAATACCTGCGAAGCAGATGCGGTCTCACCCGAAGTAGCTATGAGGGGGTTGCAGGACAGAGATGTCTACAACTAGAAGGAATGTGAAGTGGATTCATAGCAACCAACACACAATAATATGGTACTCTTTATCTTCTTACAACCTACTGCGCTTAGTTATATCTCAGATCTAACACTTTATCATCATAGCAGCATATCAAATGACAAAGAATATACCATCAATCACAAATGACACAAGATATACGTGGTTCACCCTCTCTCTAGGGCTACGTACACAGAACTGTGATTTATAATATATTAAGATGAAAGCATATAGTTCTAATTTGCACTCTTAGCTAGCAGATCTTCTCTTATTCTCTCTCTTCCTCTCTTCCTTGCGCACCCAGCTGCAGGGTTGATCTTCACACTCAGCTAAAGATCTTACAACACAAACTGCTCTCACGATACAATACTTATCCCTCAATAGAAATCTCTCCTCACAACATAATCTCTTCTAACAGCAACAACACTAACCCACAATAACAACAACAACCCAACCCAGGTCCTCTTGACCTTTACTTATACATTACAATCACTCACCAACAGCCTTAGGCAGAAACCTAGGTGTCAAAACCCTAGATACCAAAACCCTAGGTGTCTAAAACCCTAGGTAAACTTGACCCATGTTTTTAGGGCTTTGCTAACCTGTCTTTCCTTCCTTCTCGCACGGTGCTCCAAAGCATCCAACGGTGGCTTTTTCCGCTTGTTGATTTGTCCATGATCCATCTTTCTTGTTGATCTGTCATCCTCAATATCCTCGTCGAACAACTTGATTTCTTGGACTTCGCTCCATATTTTCTTCTCTTTTGCTCACTTCAACCCAGTAACAGTCAATGTGTCTTCCGCACAGTTCGATTTTTTCCTTTTATTCCTTGATCTTCTCTTACTTCCATAACCAAGGGCCAACACCCTCCAAGCTTACGCCTTCTTCTAAGTTAGGAAAATTTCAAAGGATTTAAAGGCTACGACCTTTATCCTTTCTGCGAGTATGTTTCTTGGATCTCGTTCGCACTTCCTAGAAAGTGTTATCCCTCATGAGCTTGATCTCCTCAAAGATTTCGATCTCCCAAGCACTTATTGCTTTTCCCAAGAAATTCTTCAAACTCAGAATCAAAGATTCTTGAAAAGAATCCTTCCCCACTATCCTAGCATTCCTTTGTTCTTGATTCTTCGACTTCTTTACAGAATCGCTTCAACTCCTCATCGAATTCTCGATCTTTGCACTCCTTGCAACAAATCTTTACATTAAGTCTTGAATTCTTGTGACAATCGTGCATACCTTGTGGAAGTCATTTTTTTCACTTTCTACAAAGGAAATATTACGCTATTCCTCCTGAGCTTATGGATCATGACAGACTCTGTCAACGCACTCCTTGCAGACTAAATTCTGGATCTGTTCCCTCCTTGTAGCATATTCTTACACAAGATCTGGATTCTCGCAGACGACAGTGCACTCTTTGTAGTAGTCACCTTGCACTCCTTGCAAAGGAAATCTTACGCTATTTCTTTTGAGCTTTACGAGTCGAAACAGACCCTATCAATGCACTCCTTGCAGACTGTGTGCACACCTTGCACCTGCTCACGAAGAAGAGTGGCCTAAATTTTATGCAAGCATTTCAAAGCTACATACACTCGTAGAAAGATTCATTCCTTCTTGAAAATATTGACAACAACAGGCCAGAAAATACAAACAACACAGTTCCACACATTTAGATCAATTTTCCTCTGTTATCTTCATTCAATCAAGAAAATGGTTACAGCTAAAACAAAACAACAACTAATGCTCAGAAACTTCTACTTTCTCACAACTCTCGTAACCCTTATTTAGGGTGTACAAAACCTCTCTTTATACAAAAGAAAACAAATAACTACTATCTAATTGTGGATAGACCGAGACTAGGGTTAACTCCCAGGTCACTCATGCTCATTTTGTCTATGTGCATGGTCTTTCTCTTTTCTGTTTCTATCAGCTGCAAAATATTTGCAGTACCGGATCACATTCAAGGTTTTGAATTGGTCCAAAGGTGTTGAGTTGTCCTACCATGTGTACTTGCTGACAATGCTCCTGCATCATACTCCCCTAGGCAAAAATTCATGGACTCCTGTCCATGAGCTCCTGCACCAACTTTCCATGCTTCTGGATATCAGCTTCACTCTTCCAACTGGAATCTTCTATTGGGTGTCCCTTCCACTTGACCAGATACTCAAAATAGGTCTTCCTTCGGGTCTTCTTACCAATCATCTGATCAATGATCTTCTCCATCTATGTTTTTTCTACTATAAGCATTTGTTTCTCCCATTGAATCTTCTCTTGATCTGTTGATCCCTCTGTGCCATCCCTCATGTAAGGATACAGGTCTGAAACATTGAATATGGGTGATATGCCCACATCATCTGGCAGCTCGAACTCATAGGCGTTTACATCAAACTTCCTCAAGATCTTACATGGTCCTATCTTCTTCATATTTAGCTTGTTATATGTCCCCCTAGGGAACCTTTCCTTCCTAAGATGTGCCAGAACCTGATATCCTACTTCAAATTGAATTTCTATGTAGTGTTGATCAACTCTGTGTTTGTACTCTTGACTAGAACTCTGTAACTGCCCTTTGATCTAGCTATGGAGCTTCTGCATTTCTGCAGCAAAATCTTATGCTCCAGTGCTTTTGATCTCACTATGTTCCAAGTCTCTCAACTCAGATACTCCCCTAGGTTGCATTCCATACAATATTTGGAACGGGTTCTTCCGAGTGCTCATGTTTGGTGAGTCGTTGTAGGCAAATTATGCTTGTGGCAGAAACTAATCCCACTGATTATGGTGCTCGGTGACGAGACTCCTCAATAATTTTCCCATAATTTTGTTTACCACCTCATTCTACCCATCTATCTGAGGGTGATAATCTAAGTTGAAGGAAAAATCCATCCCCAACTTCTTCCACAGTGTTCTCCAAAAGTGACCAACAAATTTTGTGTCTCTATCTGAGACAATGCTTCTGGGTAGGTCGTGAAGTCTCACAACTTCCTTAAAGAACAAATCCACAACATGTGTTACATCACTGGTCTTCTGACATGGGATAAAGTGTGCCATCTTTGAAAATCTATCCACCACCACAAATATGGAATCACATCCTCTTTGCGTCCTTGGCAGTCCCAACACAAAATCCATGCTTATTGCATCCCAAGGCCTCTCTGGTATGGGAAATGGTTGATACAATCCAATGTTCTTTCTTTTACCTTTTTCATGTTGGAAGATTCTACATCTGTTCATGAATTTTATCACATCTATTCTCATACCTAGCCAATAGTATGAACTGCTCAACTGTGCAAATGTCTTATCATGGCTGAAATGTCCAGCCAATCCTCTACTATGTTTTTCCTTCAAAATGTTATCACTCATTGAGCATTTTGGTATGCACAATTGATTTCCCTTGAACAACAATCCCTCTTGAATCATATACTCTGTCCACTGGCTTCTATCTCTCAGCACAGGATTCACACATGCTTCGTATGCTTCTTTGAAATCTGGATCATCATTATACATTTCCTCAAGGTGTTCAAACCATAAGGTCTTTACCTGAAATTCCTGCAGAATCAAACATCTCATGCTCAATGCATCAGCAACTTTGTTAGCATTCCCAGCAATATGTTTTATGACAAAAGTAAAATTCTGCATAAACTCAATCCACTTCGCATGCCTCTGGTTCAATTTTTCCTGTCTGGTTATGAATTGTAAATCTTGGTTATCGCTATACAAGACAAATTCTTGTGGGACAAGGTAATGCCTCCATTTCTTCAAGGCTTGAATTATGGCGTAAAACTCCTTAGCATATGTGGAGTATTTTCTCTTAGTCTCATTCATCTTCTTGTTGAATTAAGCAACAGGTCTCTTGTCCTGGCTCGAAACTCCTCCAATCGCAACGCCACTTGCATCACATCTCACCTTAAATGTATTCCCAAAATTTGGCAAGACCAGAATTGGTCGCTCTATTATTTTCTCTTTGAGTATATTGAAGCTCTTTTCAGCCTCTTCTATCCATTTAAAAGACGTGTACCTCTTATTCACCATATCCATCATTGGTACACAAATTCCACTGAAATATCTGATGAACTTCCTATAGAAACTCTCTAATCCATGGAATCTTCTTACTTCAAACATACTCCTTGGTGATGGTCATTCTTTGATTGCGTTCACCTTCTCTGAATTCATCTTCAATTCATTTGCAAAGATCACAAAACCTAAGTAAATGAGTTTTCTCTTCATAAAAGAGGACTTATTCAGGTTTATCAACAACTTCTCTCATTGTAGTCTCCTCATCACTAGTGTCAGGTGCCTCAATTTCTCCTCTTTAGTCCTGCTAAAGATTAATATATCATCTAGATACACAACCACGAAATTACCAATGAAATCTTTCATTATTTTGTTCATCAACCTCATAAAAGTATTTGGGGAATTAGTTAAGCCAAATGGCATAACAAGCCACTCATATAAACCTTCATTTGTCTTAAAGGTTGTCTTCCACTCATCACCTTCTCTCATTTTGATCTAGTGATATCCACTTTTCAAATATATCTTAGAAAATAAATTCCCCCCACTTAAACAGTCCATCAAATCATTTATTCTTGGCAAAGGGAATCTATACTTGATAGTGATCGTGTTGATGGGTCTCGAGTCTATACACATTCTCCATCCTCCATCTTTCTTTGGGATCAACACAGCTGGTACTGCACATGGGCTTAAGCTTCCTCTGACCAAACCCTTGTCTAACAATTTCTGGACTTGGTTCTTCACTTCCTCATTCTCTCGAGGTGTCAATCCGTATGCTACTTTGTTTGGCATACTTGCTCCTGGTATCAAATTGATATGATGGTTGATACTTTTAATGGGTGGCAATGAGTTAGGCAGCTCATCCACCACTATGTCAGCAAAACTATCCAACAATTCCTGAACTTCTCTAGGTAAATCATCCATTGAAGTACTAGTAAGGATAACTTTGGGTTTCCTCACCACATCAAACTAAATCTCTTGTTCTTTCTTGACTTCTTTCAAGAGTTCCTTCCCGCTCATGAGAAGTATACTTGTGTTGGCTTCCTCCTTTACCTTCTTCTCCTCTATTGGAAGTAACATATGTGTCCTACCATTCTTCTCCAAAGTTTATGTATTCTTCCTCCCATCATGAATGACATTCTTGTCAAATTTCCATGGTCTTCCCAACAAAATATGGCATACATCTGTTGGCATGTTTTACAGAGAGTGTATGCTTGTCATTGATGGCAAGTACAGCAGCAAAGATGGCATCAAACGTGCAAAGGATTATAGGCAGGTCATTGATTACAAGATCAAAGTAAGCATCAATGAAAAACAGGAACAAAGTAAGCTCATGAGTAATTAGCACAGAGTCGATCGCAGTGCCTAAGCTCGGGAGGAGAAGCGTCAGTGATCGTTGGATCCCAGTTAAATTCCCGAAAGAAGGAGGACCGTCAGATCTGATTGTAGACAAGAAGAACGTGCAGAAGAGGAGGACAGATCTCAGGCGTCAAATCTGAGCATAAGTTCCAACCATCGTTGGATCGGGAAGAACCTGCAAGTTCTTTAAAGTGAAAGATCGAAGCGGTGGTCTAACTCCATTTTGGAATTTTGGATATCGGGATTTTGGAAATTGAGAGATGGAGATATCAAGAACTCCTACCACAGGAGTCTCGAAATCGCGATATGTGAAATCGTGAATTAATCTTAACCATCGGGTCAAGGACTAATCTGAACTGTTGATCAGGAACAATGAAGGCTCGTAGAGTTGCGAAGCCTCGATAAAATCTTGACCATTGATCCAAGAGGGACACGTGGCAGAAGATCAGAGCATGTCAAAGACTCCATTTCGGGGTTTTGTGAATCACAACTTGGAGAGTCAAGAAGCAATACCACAGGAATGTTGAAATCATGAAATGATCTAAGTCGTCAGATCAAGGTTTGATGTGGACCGTTGATCTAACCCCATTTTGGGGTTTCAGATATCGAAAGTTGGAGTGTCGAAACACTTTGCAATAAGAATGTTGAAATCATGATATGCGAAATCGTGATATGATCAGAGCCATTGATTCAAGATCTTATCTGGACCATCGAATCATAGGACAAGTGGCAATCGATTGGAATTTTGTTGACTTGGAGTCAACAGATCATGGTGTGGAAACTCGCTAGATGTGAGATCATGAAAATATCAGGACTGTCAGATCACCAAGAACGTGGACTGTTGATCTGAGCTCCATCTTGAAGTTTCGCCTATCGTGACTTTGAGTGACGAGAACCTCCATCTAAGGAATTGCGAGATGCGAATTCACAATGAGATATAGACCATCAATACAACAAGATTCTGGACTGTTGATCTAAGCTCCATCTTGGACTCTCACCTATCGCAACTTGGAGTGACAAGAACCTCCATCTAAGGAAAAATAAGATGTGAATTCATGATGAGATCTGGACCGTCAATTCATCGAGATCGTGGACCGTCGATCAAGGTCGATGAAGGTCATAAGTTCACGAAAATACCGAAAAGGTGAAATGGATGTAGCCTATGGTCACATCAGTGGAATATGGGGGAAGGAACTAGTGCAGACAAGCTCCTTTTCAGAGTTTTAGGGATCGCGACTGGGAGTATCGAGACACTTGGTCACACGAATGTCGAATTGTCAAATGCAAAAATGCTAAAATGAATGCAAGATCCCATGGAGCCAATAGAATGGTGCAGGTGAATTTGAGTATGATCGGAGGGCTAATGTTTCTCTTCACAGTGTAACTACTAGAAACCATTGATGGTTTCTGTCAGAAGATTCAAAGAGACTTCTGTGTGATTGCTAGAGGAGCTGAAGATTCTCCAAGCTTCTTCCAGTGAATGAAGACTATTCTTAGAGAGGATTGACAGATGGATGAGCGTTAAAGTCTATAACTGAAACAGAAAGGATAAGCTCGATTGTGCTAGAGAAGACGAGCAGTCTCAACTGCCATAGAGGCTGAGGAATCTCAGTTGAACACCCAGTGATGCTGGACACGTAGTAGGAACCACCAAAGAAGCTGAAGAGTTGCGATGATCAGGAAGAGCACTCGAGATGTGGAGCATATCGGCGTGGTGTGAGCATGCAAAGGAATTGTGCACATTGTATGCACAAGGTGCACAGAAGCTATAAGTACATAGTACAGAGAAGAGATAGGGTTGATGTTGTTATGAGGGATTCGGGAGGGCAGAAGGAGGAGAGCACAGCAGCTGAAATGCAGAGTTGAAGAATGGTGGATCAAATGGAGATGGCACATAGTGCATAACGTGAGAAGAACATAAAGC
>ML782345.1:208027-218042 GCA_009831015.1 Picea engelmannii | reverse complement strand
TGTCATTCGCACTCAAATCTTATCAGTGATAATGATCAGTGCATCCCTACTCCTATAAGAGTAGTTACCATTTTAATCAGAGGGGTTATAGAAATTCCCAGATTACAGTTTCATTCTGCAATCCTTCTCCTTAAAGAGAAAACGTAGATAATAATATCTTCTTACGCGGCTCATACCTGATCCCAAGAAGGCCAATTTTTGCAACCATGCTCTGATACCAATTTGTAACACACCCACTATGGCATAATAAATTTCTCTCCTTTTCTCGAGGGACAGAATCCCCGAAGTCCTACGGGGGATTTACGCAGGCTAACTCTTCCCTTTTCCACCTCCATGTGATCGTCGGTTATGACCACCGGCCAAACAACTAGGCGCCTTTTCGCATTTCGCGACTCAGTGATATAAGCGAGTTGAGTCTTTCAACTCTGCCAACCCCGAAATGTCAAAATGTCAAACCCCAAAAGGGCTAGCGAGTGATAAGCTCCCCGCTTGGGTCTTGTCCACGTGACCTTGTTCCGTGACCACGTGCTAAATCGACAAAGCACTTACCAGCTTTTCACGATTCAGGGAATCACGATGCGATGTCTCTTCCTCTCCCTTTTGAATCCCTGAAACTTCGTAATCTCCGAATTTCCCCTCCAAAGGGAGATCAACGGCTATAAGCCTCCCCTGATCCAATGGTCCTGGTCGTATCAGGATTTCGATAATCAGGAGTTCGAAATGCAAGAGATTCAATTCCTTCGACTCTTCAAACCCTGAAACCCGATACTCGAGTTCTTGTATGAGATCCAATGGCTCTTGGTGCCTTGGATCCAATGGTTCAGATCTTTTCAGAGTTTCGTGAACCGGGAGTTCATGATGCAACGAATTCAAAACTCTTGTCAATCCAATCCCCAAATCTCGATATGGGGATTTGTGTAGGAGATCAACGATCCTCAAGGATTTGGATCCAATGGTCCACAGGATTTCAAAGCTTTCCCTAAACTCTAACCGCGTGGTTCTGACCGCTCACCATGCGTCTCCTCCGATGGACGATCTAGATCCTTTCGGGACTCCTCCTTTCTGCCACAGAGCGCATCAGGGTTTTGGGTACCAGGATTTCACGACTTGCAAAGACAAGGGTTCTTGCCCTTTGGTTTCCCAGGTGCTGAAACGTCGAAATTTCGACCGGCAGCCACGTGTCCCTCCGATGGACGGCTGCGACCTTTACCCATGATCAACCGTTATGATCTTTTCAGGATGATCAATGGTCACGATCAAATCCCGTCTTTCTCAAACTTATTCACACTTAAACTGATTCGAGGTTTTGTTTACCGAGATTTCGTGGCTTACGAAGACAAGGGTTCTTGCCCTTTGGTCTCCTGGGTGCCAAAACGCCGACCGGCAGCCACGTTTCCTCTACAAATGGACGGTCCAAGTAACTTCCATGGATCTTGGGATCTACAATCCTGATTCCTCCGCTACTCACGAAGATAAAAGAAAGAGGTTGAGGCATTTAATGCCCCTATTTCTTCCTCCGATATAACGGTCGTGACTGACCACAGATCTTCCGACAGAATCTCATTTTTTGTGTGATGCTTATCCACACTTTAAACTATTTCAGGGTTTCAGTTGTCGGGATTTTGCGACTCACGATGACTAGGGTTCTTGCCCTTTGATTCCCTGAGTACTGAAACATCGAAATGCTTACCGACCGCCACATGCCCTTATAAAAGGATGGTCTAGATACTCCCATGGACCTTGGGGATCTACGGTCCCGATTTCTTCGCTACTTACGAAGATAAAAAGGAAAGGGGTTGAGGCATTAACGCCCTCGTTTCCTCTTCCAATCTAACGGTCGCGACTGACCTCAGATCTTCCGACAGGATTTCGTCTGTCGATCGATACTTAACCACACGCTGCCATTTCGGGATTTCGTAAATTGGGGTTTCGGGACTCGCGAGTACAAGAAAACTCGCACCTAGATACTCCAGGTGTCGAAACTCCAAAAACTCTTAATTTACCCCCATGCTAATAGTTCAGTATTTTGCAAGTCGGGGTTTCAGGACTTGTGAGTGCAAGGGGACTCGCCCTTGCGTACTCTGAGTACCGAAATGTCGAAATGTTGGGATCTACGAGGAACATTCTTCCTCGCACAGGATGGCTAAGACTTGTGCCACCAAATCCTCTTTCAGGTTCTTGGTAAGCTTTCCAGAGAGGGTATCTCTATGGAGAGATCTATTCTGGGTATTCCTGGAGACAAATAAGGGCATAGATTTCCCGAAAGTAGACTTGAAGTCGGAATTAGTTCAATATATGTATATATAAATCTATCTATAAACATAATCCATACATGGTCCTTCCAATAAAAGCATGCAACCACCATTTCTGATCAAAACACCACATAGACAGTCTTATACTCAAACCATTCATAAATTGCACAGACTATGAGCATACATCTCAGCATATAAATTTCAAGATACAAGATATAACACTTATCATAAAAACACCAGAGGTGATGCAACTGTTGAGAGGGGTGCTCGTTTCCACCCAACCGTAGGCTCAGCGACTTCAAATGGATTTACCACTAGCCACCCCCGAGCTAAGACCACGATGCTGTGAGACTGAGTCTCTGGTCGCCAGTGACTGAGAACAAAGGTTACTCTCCTTCTTCTCCGCTATCACTCACTCTATATTTTCCAAAGTTCTTTTTCTTTTCCCTCACATCTGCCCCTTCATCACACACTCTTCCTGCCTTTTCTCTTTTCAGCGAGGTTGCGTGTGGCATGATATTCCTTGCAGTAGTCAGGTTTGAGGACTCTATGGATGGGCAATTCACCCCCATCCCTCATTACTCATGAGGAGCCATTTACCTACCAACCTGGCGAGTCATTTAATTCAAGGCCAGCGAGTCGCTCTTGGTTCTTCAGGCCAGTGAACTCCAAATACGGTATTGGTTTCGGTGGAAGTTAACGCCACCATTCCAGGTGCCTTCCACCACTTTTCTTCAGCCATCGTGGTCTCTTTTTCAGCACACCCCCTCTCAGCAGTCCTACAATATATATATTCATAATATTATTTACATTCATTGACCTTTTTCACAAGGTCCATTCACATCACACATTCACATTTCTGAGTTTGCCACAACACTTGGCCAGTATAGTTATTTTTTACAGACTGGGGGAAACAAGGTGTTACACCGGCTCCAATTTCTCCACCATCTCTGTGGATACTAAGTTATCAGTGCTCCCACTGTCAATGATCACCTTGCATACTTTGTCTTTAGTCTTGCAAGTTGTCCTGAATAGGTTGTTCCTCTGTACAGGATTTTTAACTTATGCCTTTGGTTTTAAGAGAACCTTTCTCATCATCAGGGATGTTCCATCCTCTTCTCCTTCTTCTTCAACATTCCCTCTTTTTGCTTCCAAAATGTGAGCTTCTCCTTTTTTCTTTTTCTTGGCGCATTCCCAAGACATGTGCCCTGTCTTTCCATAGGCATAACACCTTATTCCTCCTCTACCTCTTCCTCTAGAAGAGTTCCTTCCACCACCCTGTCTCCCTCGGGAACTTCCTCCTCTTTCTGAGTTATTGTGTGGAGTCTCAGTCTCGTCCTTGGAGTTATGTGCCTTATCATGGGCAACTCCCTTTCCTTTGTTCAAGACTGAGATTTTACCTCTACCTCGTTGGCTTTATTTTCTGGACAACTTATCTTCTTCCTTCAGCACAAACTAATAATCATCCTCCACTGTCCTTACTGACATCATGCTGAGATCATTCTGGATTTCATACCTCAGGCCATTTATATACTTGGAAACTTTTTCTTCATCCCTCTCTCTTTGTCCAGCTCTGATGTTCATCTTGTAGAACTCCTCTGTGTATTCTTTGACTGGCATACCTTTCTATCTCAGTTTTTGTAGCTTCATGAACAGATTGATATGATAATCCTTGGGCATGAATTTAGCCTTCATCTTGGCTACCATCCTGTCCCAATTCTTTATCTTTGGTTTGCCTCTACTTCTCCTCTCAGCCTCCAGTTCATCCCACCACAGTGTCGCATGTCCTTTAATCCTGGTGACAGCATGTCTCACCCTTTTCTCCCCATCGACATATTCATAATAGAAATATTTTTCCATGGACCTTATCCAATCTAGTAGCACTTCAGCATCCAAATTTCCTTCATACATTGGGACCTCTATCTTAGCTCTAGCTCCCAATCTAAAAACTACTCTCAACAAACATTCTTCGACAACGTGTTCTCCTGTAGCTTCTTCGACCTTTGCATCTTCACTCTCTGCATCACTGATGTGTCCAACATCAGCTGCTCTTCTCTATGCTTCTTCCATCGCTTCCAGCCTTGCATGAAGTTCTCGCATCTCTCTTTCTAAAACATGATTGGCTAAAGGTGGCTCCCCTCGTCTCCTCGATGGTACTGTGTTGATTGTCTCTCACACACAGAATACAATGTCAAGTTATTTTCCTCCTTTCCTTTGGTTGTTGTCTGGAAGAAAAATTCTCCCTCCGATACCACTTGATTCAGACCCCCCTTCTCCCCTAAGGGTTGCGCAACCTTCAGGTCTAGGATCGTTTAAGAAACTGAGTTTGATTAACTC
Source organism: Picea engelmannii (assembly GCA_009831015.1). Lineage (NCBI taxonomy): Eukaryota > Viridiplantae > Streptophyta > Pinopsida > Pinales > Pinaceae > Picea > Picea engelmannii. Next base: position 213,453 of record ML782345.1, on the reverse strand, counting down.
TTTGTCCCCTCAGGAAACTCAATTAATTGAATAGGCCCCCTTCTTCTTAAGGCACATGTTCTATGGAATCTGTGGCTTATCCTTAACGCTTTAAAGATTCAATGTAATTATGCGCTAGATCTCCTATGATTAAGCCCCTTCCCTCACGTGACCACTAGCAGTGACCACGCACTTAAGTGAAAGGCGCATCGTGATTTTGCTTTTCATGACTCTGGTAGTATTTCTACCTTTGTTCTCCCGATATCCAAAATTGCAATGGCACTAGATCAATGGCTCATGGTCTCCCTTGATCCAACGGCTCAGATCAAGTCGTGATTTCACGTTCCGCGAGTTCTCACGACTCAACCTTTGACTCCTTTGAGTCACAAGTCGACGAAATGTTGATCTCTCACCACATGTCCTCCTTGATGATGGACAGTCCCAATGATTTTAGAACGATCAATGGTTATGATCCTTTCGCGAATTCTCACTTCGCGAATCCTCACAACCCTTCCCTTTGAATTTTTCACTTTGCGAGGCAGCGAAATTCTACTCTCTTGCCACGTGTCATGTCTTGATGGACGGTTCCGATGATTTTGGAATTTCATGACCTTGTTCCTCCTATGTACTTTCAAGGCTTTAATTTTAGTGCACTTTGCCTTGATTGGACGGCTACAATTCTCTTGCACTCAGACCAAATGGTTGAGATCCTCCCTCCTCTGTGCTTGCTCCTCATTGTTTGGACACTGATCGAATGGTCCAGATCTTTTCCCTTCGATCTTATGCCTTCTTCTAACTTAGGAAATTTTTGAAGGATTTAAAGGCTTCAACCTTTATCCTTCCTACGAGTACGTTTCTTGGATATCATTCACACTTCCTGGAAAGTGGTATCCCTCCTGAGCTTGATCTCCTCAAATATTTTGATCTCCCAAACACTTCTTTCTTTTCCCGGGAAATTCTTCAAAATTAGAATCAAAGATTCTTGAAAATAATCCTTCCCCACTGTCCTGGCATTCCTTTGTTCTTGATTCTTCGACTTCTTTACAGAATCGCTTTGAATCTTCATCGAATTCTCGATCCTTTCGCTCCTTGCAACAGATATTTACGCAAGGTCTTGAATTCTTGTGACGACCGTGCACACCTTATGGCAGTCTTGTTTTTCACTTCCTACAAAGGAAATCTTACGATGTTCCTCCTGATATTTTGGATCGAGACAGACTCTGTCAACACACTCCTTGCAGACTAAACTCTGGATCGGTGCCCTCCTTGTAGCAAATTCTTACGCAATATCTGGATTCTCGCGGACGACAGTGCACTCCTTGCAGCAGTCACCTTGCACTCCTTGCAAAGGAAATCTTATGCTATTTCTTCTAATATTTACGAGTCGAAACAAAACCTGTCAACGCACTCCTTGTGGACTGTGTGCACACCTTGCATCGGCTCACAAAGAAGAGTGGCTTAAATTTTATGCAAGCATTTCAAATCTTCATACACTCGTAGCAAGATTCATTCCTTCTTGAAAAGATTGACAACAACAACAGGGAAAATACAAACAACACAGTCCCACACATTTAGATCAATTTTCCTTTGTTATCTTCATTCAATCAAGAAAATGGTTATAGCTAAAAACAAATAGCAACTAATTCTCAGAAACTTCTACTTGCTCACTATTATAGGCAAATATGTCTGCGAACAAGCAGATTCCCTCTTAGTCTCTAGACTTCTAATGCCAACACAGAAAAGTTCTTAACATGGACACTGACATCCTTTTAGATCTAATCAAGATAACATATGAAAGAGAAGAAGAAAGATATGTACCTTATTAATGACGTTTGTCCTTGCAAAGTCTAGGTTGAGCTTCAATCTTGAGTTCCCTGATAGGTCCTGTAAAAAAAACAAAGATACAATGGACTTCCTATTCTATTGAGGTTAGCTCAAATATAGATCCATCTACTACAAAAAAAATCATGTAGAACAAGCATAAGTCTGAAAGAAATAGGCCAATCATTAATGTATTGATAAGAACAAGTAGAAGTACTTACAATCCTTTAGATGAAGGTGCAGTAGCTTCTTCCAGTTCTCCTTGTCCAACCCTTTTGCTCAAGTAATCTACATTGATTGCTTTGATGACATCTCACTTATGAGATCATAAGTTTCACATCTCCAATCCTTTCTGTGGATACCACTTATGGGATCATATGTTTGGTATCAATCTTTAGTCTCTATTGTTCTGTATGTTGCCTATGAGATCATAGGTTTCATACCTCCAATCTTTTTCATGTACCTTTCACCATGAGAACGCCTCTTGATATAACCTTGGAAAGGCCCAACCACTTGAGAGATATTTGGGATAAGTTGAGGATTATTCTCCTTCGGTTTAGGATCTTCCCTAAGATCATGCCTTGACCCAAGATTCGAACCTAACTACCTTTATATATTGAGGGGATTGTTCCCTGATTTCCTCCAACAAACCAAAACTTTTCTCAGAAAGGGTAGCGCTCCCCCAAAGGGGTGTACAGAGTGCTCAAACACTCCCCCAAAGAGGCCCAAGGAGCACTAGCACTCCCTGACACTGGATAGGGGAGCACTCCTCTCCAAAATCCATTTTTGAGTGGTTCTTTTAGTGGCAAAAGGTTTGTACTCCCTGTCAAGTGATTTCTCTTCTTCAAAACTAGTCTTTGAGGTGTCTTAAGTGTACTTATGATGTCGTTAGAGGCACAACATAGGAAATATGGAAGTATGATGTTTGTGACACTTGAAACACTTGTGTTCAATATGCGACACTTGCGAACAAGATGTGACACTTACAACACTTGTAATAACGACACGTGTGACACTATTGAAGTGAGTAATTTTGATGTGTAACAGATTGCCCCCCAAAGTATGAAGTTAGAAGACGATGATGACTGAAGTACTTTGTAGACTTTTCCGAGAAAGGGTATGGACACAGAGAGGCTGGAAAAAGATGCACACAACCATCAAACAAATATTATGACATGTTTCAAACCCAAGGCAGGCATACCTATGCTTGAGTGATAAAAACTTTTTAGGTATGGCCGCCATAAAATACACTGTGGATCCATAATTATATTGACAAAAGGTCTAGCCATTGAAGATACAATGTGGATCTATACTCTTATGACCTGAATTGATCATAGCCACGAAGAATACACAGTGGATCTACGAGATGACAAGACATAGCCACAACCAATACAAAGTGGATCTATGTAATGGTATATGTGTCATAGGTCAAAAGAAATTTCATCGCAGCCTAGGAAAAGCATGTACAAAAGTGATGACACTCAACCCAGATTCTTCTTATCAATCTTGATGTAGTACAAATCTAACCATGTGAGTAGATGTCCTCATGTCGAACATGGCAGAAACCACTTGATTATCGGTCAATGACGTAAACCGTTAACAAGCACGAGGGAGATCACCATTGATGTCAATGATTCCCAATGTACTCTAGTACATTTCGACGAATGTGAATAGATGAGTTGAAGTCGAACATCCATGGAATCATCCGATCAAAGTTCAATTATGTAAACCCATTGTCGAATGCGAGGAGGCCTGCCATTGAGGCATGCAGGTCCCAAGATACTAACTGGTTTCTAAGTCTAGTTCCTGGATAATGTGTTGAAGTCGACAAGAATAGACTCGTCGAAGGAGGGCCTTGATGTATCCCCCATCAATGACATGAAACTGAAACAGAGATGTAATTCGTAGATCAAATGAACATGGACTAACACATGTATTGAAACAAGATATTTGTGATGGCTAACTCTCGAGGCAGATGCTTCCCTTGAACACTGAGGCACAACAGCAGAAATGTGACATGGACCAAAACTTGATGATGCAGTGGATGTTGTGACTTTCGTCAGGTGACCCAAAGGAGTAAAAGAAACTCAGAGGATTGGCTCAGTGCAGAGGTTCAGTGGATTAAAATGAGTGCAAAGACAAAGTGTCATGTTCAAGGGTAACTGTAAGAGTTACTGTTAGTGTTCTCAAAAACTACTTGGCTTGCTTCTTTCAATTTTTCCCCCATCCAAATAGACGAGTACCTCTTTTAAATTTAATGAGCTCGAGGATGGTAACACATGCTCGATATGACTCACCTTAGGTAAGTCCCTCTTCCTTTGTTTAATGAACTGGAAGAAGTAAGGGTTCGGTCCCGTATGGGCCCTTCAATGTATGATCATTTAAGGAGTCCAGAGAAGGTAAACTCAGTGATTTTTCATATTTAGAGAGTCTGAAAATGACTTAAAGACGACTCCAGTGTTGTCCTTTTTCATAATGTTAGTCTCGTGAGGCTGAAAAAGAGATAAATTATCACTCAAAAGACGCCCTTTCAAACCTTTTAATGAGTGGGAAAGGAAGCAAGATCACTCGGCAATCTTTTCATGTTTAGAGAGTCTGAAAAGAGATTAAAGACGACTCCAAGGGGTTCCTTTTTTGTATATCCATGCGAGTCCGAAAAAGTGATAAAAGTCTACACGGCTACATTCTCATGTTTGTTCAAGCATGAGAAAGAAAAAATACTAAGCTCGGTATGCCCCCAGCTTGAAAAAGATAGTGGATTAACTCCAGAATGATCATCAAAGGAGGGAGACATGCCCTCCAAGCTTCAATACATTCACCAACTTTGAGGTTGTCACCAATTTCTCTACTAGCCGGAGAAAAAGGATAAGAGTGGATGAAAAGAACGTTCAAGAGAGGTGACTGTTTCATTTTTTAACGAGCTTGACATAGGAAAAGAACTATGCTCAGGGCTCTGGGTTCAATCCCTAGATTGTTGTTTCATTTTTTAATGAGCTAGCTACATAGAGGAAAACTATGCTCAAAGCTTTTGTTTCATTTTTTAACGAGATTTCCATAGAGAGGAAAACTACGCTCGTAACCTCTGTTTCATTTTTTAACGAGCTTGCTATAGAGAGGAAAAACTATTCTCATAGCTTATGTTTCATTTTTTAATGAGCTTTCCACAAAGAAGTGAAACTATGCTCGTAGACTATCCTTGATCATCGCTTCCAAGAGAATAACGCTCTGGAAGGACACCATGTCAAGGGACAAAATTTGGTCATGGCTTCCAAGAGATCTTCACTAGATGGAAGAAAATCACTCTGGAAGGAACACATGTCGAGGGTTGTGACAGGGGTAAGAAGATCAGGCTCCAATAGCCCTACCGAAGATATCTCCATGTCAACTACCGGATCCAAATCATTGGAAGTTGAAGGCATGGGAGACGATGGAAAATCAACATCAGGAGGGGAGATAGAGTGTATGTCTTCCCGAATTTCTTCATGAGGGGGAAGAAAAGAGGATCGATGATGGTTATCATCCTGAGGTAGCTCGTCAATGCTCAACATTTCCATAATAGATTCACCAGAGGGAAAAATTGGGGAAATGTAGTCGATTGCAGACGACAAGGAACTTAACCGTGATGG
>ML782345.1:190271-207927 GCA_009831015.1 Picea engelmannii | reverse complement strand
GGTGGGAAAGTTACATTGAAAACCTGCTTAATGAACTAACGCCTTGGTGCAAGTTACCTCACCGAGTAGTGGGAAACCCTCCAAGGAGTCTGAGTGAGTCTAGCCAACATCGATCCCAGGTACAACACCACCTTCCATGTGTTGTCACCTTGGATAGGAATTCTAAAATATTATGGCCTCTATGGTACCACCTACTATACCAAAGCAGAGGGGGGATAGTCGACACCAAGACCAACAAATCAAGGTTGATTACTATGTTGGCCCCAATGCAACCTCGTGCTTGACCCTTGTGTTAGAAGGGCTTCCCAAAGTTAGTGATATAGCAACTGGATTTCACTCCCTAACTCAAATATTTATGTTTGTTTAAAAACTTTGGAAAGATATTCTCGCAATCCTATTCCAAAGATCTATACCTAAGCTAAGATGGGTTTGAAGAGACCTAGAAAAGTTGCTAGATAAATTTTAATTAGCGCTTGATTTTAGGTTGTTGTTACTCAAAGGAGTGGTCGTGAAACTGATGGTGTTTCGATTCGACTCTTAAACCATGCAAGAGGAAAACGAAATGCAATAATTTCAACTTCGATGAAAACTAGCTATGGGAAGGAGCAAGAGGTTTTAAGCAAAGAAATAATTTCTTGATAGATTACTATGTGTGCATTGTTAATGACAAAAAGTATATTGAGCTAATTATCTAGATAAATGGAAGCAAAATGACCCAAATTTTAAAAATACCATGAAAATGTCATAGTTCACTTAGTACACCTATACAACATTGAATCAAATGTCATAATTTCTAATATAGTAAACTTTTATTATTATAGATACCACCATGCACATATTAAATACTCATAAGGATCACGGGGTTTTTTTAATTATGAAGGGGTTTTTTTAATTATGAACCCACATGTTGTGAATAAATGTGTTCGCAGCAAACACTAAAAATAACAATGTAATAAAGAAAAAATGATACAAATCCTTATTTCATAAGAGGAATTTCACATAAGGATTTCAAATTTTTATGTTCTCTGCAAATTCTTAACCTTGCCAATACATAATAGGTGTAAACATGGTGATCTTAGTACCCAAGAAATCTATGTTCCTACAAAACAAGGTTAAAAAATTTCCTTAGGTAGGGAAGGGATAGTGACAACAATTAACATGAGAGCACAACATTCAAGCAAAGGTGAAAGAGAGAGGAGACAAGAGGTGAGAGGATACCACACTAGGGTTGAACTAGTGAAGGAAAGATAGGTGAGAGGAAACAACTATTATGAGGGAGGGTGAAATTTGGAAACGATAGCCTACAACTAGTGAGGGAATTAGAGGTGGAATTATTGTGAGGTGACATGAATGAAGACATGAAGTGATGATGTGAAAAGGAACCATTAAAGGCATTGATTATCGTGAGGTGATATTATCAATATTTTGAAAAGGAACCATTGAAGGCACTAATATTAATTGCAAGGTGACATTAGTGAGGGCATGTGCCATTTATTCTAGTTGAAAGGAACCATTGAAGGCATGAGGTGAATATGTTAGCATGGGGATGGCAAAGGAACCATCATTTTCTTATGGATATGGTGAACCATACATTCATGTTAGAATTTATCCATTGGTGAACCATAAACCTACACCGACAGATCCTTAATATCTAGAGGACATAATCAAAAGATTATACATACCTAAATGGTGATTTTTCAATTTAGCAAACGAACATGCAACAAAAAAATTGAGGTGGTGCTCAACATGATACAATGTGTGATTGTGTCTCATAATGTTTTCGGATTCAAAAGCCTAGGTAGATATTGACCCTTATGTTCCTCAGTGTTGCATGGATCTTTCCCCAACACCAATACTTGATTTAAACATGTGTTTTATGATATTTCCGGTCCAATACTAGAATGGGTGGAGTGAGATTCTTATGTTGTCTAGTTGTGCAACACTTCCCACTGACTTGACCTCATACCAAAATCAAATTCTATAATGTTTTAGGTCCAAGAAAAAACCATTTAGAATTGAAGGGATGAGACATGGAATACAAATGGGATGAAATATGATTAAAAGAACAAGATTTCCCTACATGGTGTTCATTCAAGATGAGACAAAGATGGCACATATGCATAGTGGGTGAAGATAAAACATTGACCGGAATAGTAAATAGAGACTATAGGTGCATATGACAATCCTAGAAAGTGCCATACTACCACACTAACAATATCAGGATTGACTTAATGGATGTGTGGACTAATCATATTCAACTATATGGTATTGATGATCACAACATGGAAGCTTCAAAAGGACAAGTGGTGGACCCATATTCCAACACATGGAACTACTAGTGCAAAGGTTTCCAAGCTTGGCAAGGTGACCCTTCTTATCAAAATTTTATGTAAGTATTTGAATCTCAAATTTGAGGGAGAATTTAGTTGGGTGCTATAAATAATTTTGGGTCTGCATGATCATGAAATATTTTCCCTTTATGGTTTTATTTGCATGAGTACTTTGCCAAACCTAAATTTGAATTTTACTTCATTTATAGTTTTTTAAGTCTGATTTGCATGAGTGGATTTTGGCCCTAATATTCTCCACACAAAAGAGATATTGATGGGGGTGGTGAGCATAATCTTTAAGGATTGAAATAATAGAATTGAATTGTAGGTTTTTTTTTTTACCTCATCAATGGTTTTGGATGCCCTTTATTTTGGTAGTGGTTCATAGGCCTAAGGTGTTGGCTCAAATCCTTTGCATTAAGCTCTAAGCACGATACTAGGGTTTTAGGTAGATTCTTGTGAATTTTTTGTTGTTTTGAGGGTGTGTTTATCCCACACACCTTATTGAATGTATGTGGGGSGGGTAGATGTTTGGTMTTTTCTCACTTACATATTGCTCCCTTGCACATCAATGAAGTTTTTTTAAAGGGACAAATTAGTTGGTGTACAGTCACAAMTCTCTCATTGCCATTTATTTTGTTTTCTTCATTGATGGTGTTGGRTTCCCTCTATTTTAGTAGTGGTTTGTAAGATGTGTGGAAAAACCTTGGGAATTTAYAGTAATGAATGGGATACTAATGATCCCAATATTGAAATATAAAATGGAGAATGTGAACATGTTCATGGCATGTTTGAAGATAAAAATACTAGAAAACTTAAAAGAAGAGGAATAATACCATGTTAAATTGATTGTCGACATCCTTCTCCTCATGCGCAGGTTTCAAATGGCGTGCCCTCATCCTGCTCTATCTAGCATGCCCACGATCCCAGACTTATCCTCGCGTTCCCTCCTCTCTGCCCACAACCTCCTTCTCCTTCTCCTCGTGCGCAGGTCAACCTCCTCCTCCTCCTCTGTGTGACCTCTTCTATGCCCTCTACCTCCTTATCCTTCTCCTTCTCCTCTCATTCCCTCCTCTATTCCCTCAACCTCCTTCTCCTCCTTCATGTTCCCTCCTCTCTGCCCTGACCTCCTTCTCCTCCTCCTCATGCGACCTACCTTCTTTGTGTGTCATCCTCTTTGCCCTAACCTCCTCTCCTTCTCCTAGATCATGCGAACTACCTCCTCTCTACTCTGACCTCCTTCTCGTCCTAGCTCACGCAACCTACCTCCTCTCTACTCTGACCTCGGCCTTCTCCTCCTAGCTCACACGGGACGTTGAAATGTGTTTTTTTTTTTTTTTTCAAACTTATGTTTTGTTATTTGTTTTTGTTTTTTGGTATTTTTTTTGTTTTTGTTTTTATTATATTTATATATAATATATATATTATAATTTATATTTTATATAATATATATAAATTATAATTTATAATTTATATAATTTATAAATTATAATATATAATTTATAAATTACATATAATATTATGTTACTCACATATTACATAATATTGTCCCAAGTCTCGGAGACAAAAACATCTCTAATCATGTTAATGCCTCTTAAGGTTGAGAACTAGGTTGTCTCAATGAAGATTTTTCCTTCGTGCAAAGGATAGAGGACCACCATAAGGAATGTTCATTAAAAGACAAACCAAATATGAGACTTTGTGTTTCATCGATAGTTCAATACCTTGTTTTATTATAGTACTCTAATAACCGATTTGGTGCACAAAACCTCGATGTTGGATGTTTATTACGAGGATTTCCATATAAACCCTCAACATGCAACAAAAATTCCAATTTACTTTGTGAAGTTCTTACCACCCTCCATACTTTCCCAAAAAATGATATAAATAGATTTCTCCAAGTAATGACACTGGCTAGTTGAGGGAACCAAAAGAGAGGATTAGTCATAGACATAGGTTACAACCAATATTTTAGTGCATATTTGGAATATGACTGCAACCATGGGAATTAGCTCAGTGTGCCAATTTTTCTTTTTCTTTTTATCTCTTTGGATGGAAATCTACCACATCTATTTGGAGGATGCCTAAAACACAAAAGGAAGCCTAAGAAATCCAACCCCAATATGTGATCCAACTAGGAAGGTCTTGAGGGCCTAGTTTGTGGCAATGAGTTTTGGCCCATTGAATTTTGGACCCGTAGGATAAATAAAATATATAAATATAGTCCATTACATTGATCATTAATTTATATTCCTCTTTAATGATGAGAAATAAATCATTAGCAAAATTCCCAGTGACAAACTACTTGATTCCTTGTTTAGGGAGAGGTATGTCTTTAATCAAACATTAACCTATAATGTGAAAGATCAAGTAGACCAAGGATTTTATTACCATCACATAAATTTAAAGTTCCAATAGAGATCCTTGTCAAATATAATGGATTAGCCCTACTTCTTCTTATTTATATATGTTTATGGAGAGATACACCATTGCTTCTAAGAAGATTTTCCATGGATCTAGGGAAAAAGGGGACAAATTCAAGAGCCTTAAGCATGACCAAGATGAAGGGAAACTTGATCATATCATGGGCCTTTTCAAAGTCAATTTAAAAAAATAAAGTATTGAGTGATGAGCATCTAGCCCATTATGTTCCTTCCCATGTTGCTAGGATATTAAATTTTTAAAAAAAACTTAATAGTTAATTATTTAGAGACATGCATTTTGTTAGTAAAATCATGGCTATAGAAAAAATATTCAAGAAAGACACATTTATTATATACGGTTATTGGTTTATTTTTTCTTCCAAAATTATTCATATAGAAACTTGAGTGCTTAGAGGTTTTTATGCTCTAAAAATGTGGTGGACCATGCATTGTCAATATTGGTTCCATGGAGCATCTTTGCCTTGCCTAAAAAAGGCAAAGGCCTCATTTAAATTAATATAATTGTGCATGGAGGAAGCATGTCAGGAAAGCATATAGTGAGTTCAATGATTGGTGATGAACCTTCAAAAAGAGTGACCTAATACATAATTGTTAAAGGAAAATTTAGATCCAAAATAAATAGACTTTTCACCCTCAATGATGTAAATGTTGCTTCAAGTGATTTCAGGATTGGTGGTTCTTTTGCACTAATTGAATAGTTTGGGAAGAAAGGGAGAAGTTGGTTTCAACTCTTACAGCTCAGTATTAGGATGATTTTATCTAGAGAGGATTAAAATTTTCTTGTGACTCTATTTTGACATGGAAAGTGTGACATTCTAACATTTCACATATGGGTAGATGCATTCTTAATTTTTTCTTAAAAATGAACTTTAGATGGAGAGATCAACGAGATGGGGAATTTGAACATGGACATCCCAATCTAGTCTTACACGAGAATTTGGAATGGTTCAATTGGATTTTATTTTCATATAAGAACTTCAAAAAGTAATAATTGTATAGTCTTAACATTCATGTATACATTTCTACTTTGTATGACTATCTCTTTCATAATAAAAATTGTTTTGAATCCACATATTAACTAGATGTCGAACCATTATTGATTTTCCTAGTAAATATTGAACCCCTTTTTCTTAAAAAGTTTACATGTCTCTAGTATTCCATCCACTAAGAAAGGTAAGAAAAACATCAATGAGGAGAATCTGGTTATTGGGAACAAAGGTCACAAGGTTCACTTATGTCAGTACATGGCCTTATAAAGAGTCCCACATCGTCAATGAACTAGGGTCCTTTGGCATGAGCTATCATAGTATCATCTCCACAATGAGAAATTCTGTAATGAAGAAAATTATAACATGGGTCAATCATACATTATATCCTTTAGGAAAGATCCATAATATTTGGATATTTGAGATTGGAGGTATTTTTTATTTATCCATAAGCCACATCGAGGAAACCTTCTTAATGTAAAAGGATGACCAAGTTGAGGGTTTTCCTAAGAGAAAGAGATTCTTAAAGGGGGTGACCTTCCCATGAGAGGAGGATCCTTTAAGGATGTTGATATGTTATATCTACATGTTGCAACCCTCAAATACTAGTCAATAAGGGAGTAACGTTGTATGGCATTGAAAGAACTTTAAGACTACCTTGTTTGAACCATGGATGAGTATAAAAAATCATAGATATTCTCATAATATTTTAGAGGGGGAAATTACATAGTTGTTACCACAAAAGGGGAAAATTTATCCAATTGTAAGAAATGGTTTAACATTGACCCATGCACGAAAGAGAGTGTGGCTAAATGATGTGTTGTTAGAAAAATCTAAATTTGGAGGTAAGGAAATATCTAAAATGTCTTCCCTATAAACATCATATTGTGAAATATTTTATTGTGTTTCTCTTTAGCAAACTCTTCACTATTGCACCCACCACCTAATTAGATCGCCTAGTTTTAATAATAGGTCTAACAAATGATTCTTGGGTATCTAAATACTCAGCATATGCATTGTATCAAACAAATGAGCTATTTTTAGCTCCTTGTAGTAGGACAACCTCGTGAATTGAGTGGGATAACATTTCATTCCTCATGGAAGCCCATTATTAATACCTTCATGATGGCGACCTTCAAGAAGCATAAAAGAAATGACAACAATAATTATCAAATACGGTAAAATAAATTCAATGATTAAACTAAAAATTCAAAGAATTACATATACAATACAAAAATAAATTGCAGACCTTGACGGTTTCTATTATATTGAAACCTCCATAGGTGAGGTGACATTCTTTGTGGTTTTAAACTAGTCTCTTATTTCCCATTGAAAAGATGCTTTTTGGTAGTACAATACCTATGCTTCTTAGGGAGGAGGTGCCTATACTCATCAAACACCACCTTTCCTAAAAAAATTGAATGAAGATACTTCTTCTTAGGACCACAAACTGGACATGCAAATTTACCCTTTGTTTGAAGACCTACAACAAATGGATTAATGTCAGTTATACAATGAGATTATTTAAAATTAAACATGCAGCATGATATATTTATAAAATTATATAGTATTAAAGAGAAATAGAATGCTTATACATACCACAAAAATGTGTTAGTTTTGGGGCATCATGAATTGTCCATAAAAAAATTCCTCGAAATTTAAATTTCTTCTCCCCGATTGGTTTACAGATGTCATACATAGTGATTCCAGCCCATAACTTTAGTAGCTCGTCGATGAGAGGCTCGATATATACATTCATATATTTAACTTGGTACTTACCTAATTATTTGAAATTACACATAATTATTATAACCATGATATGTATATATAAGTAAATAAATAAACAAAATATATTATGAAAAAAAAGAAACAAATGAAAAGGTTACATTCAAAAAATTAATGTAAACAAATACCTGGAACAATCATTGTCAACATTATGTGCTCCCTCTTTATTGACATCCAAGGAGGAATGTTATTGTTGATAACAAAAATAGGCCACACTGAGTAAATAGACCTAAGCTCTTYGAATGGATTAACACTGTCAATTGCCAATGAAAACCTAACATTACGAGGTTCATCTTTGAAATATGCCCATTTTTCCTCAATTTCCCTAAATGCATAACCAACGGTAGGCATTCGAAGAACACCATCTCCACTTATGTTACATGCATGGTAATCCATAAATTGTGCTATGTTTTCACACCTGAACAATCATTGCAAATGTGGAATTATGGGAATATGATGAAGAACCTTTCAAGGCACCCTTTTTGTTACTTGATCGGTTCGATATCTACTGATAAGACATAAGTCTAGTAAGTCTAGAACCAAAACAAGTGGGTGTATTGTGAGTAGAATTTGAGTCTATAAACCCTCCCGTATCATTAAGTCATGTGAATATTCTATCCATGTCAAATTTCAGTGCATACAGAAACAATTTGAAAAAATTTCAACGTTGGCCCCATTTGCAGGTCATTGTTGCCCATGTCTAGTAATCCTAGTCCAATGTATTTTTCGTTGTTCCTTTTAAAATTCATTTGACAGTACAAACATTTATGCATCTAGTACTGCAAGGACATATTTTTATTGTTTTTATTAAACAATGAATGAAAAAAGAGGGATTTTTCATCACAACTATGACACAAATACTTTAATGTGTATAATAATATACAATGTAGAACCTGAAAGAAAAATGAAGAAAGGTTGATGCAAAATTAAAACTTGTGTCAATCAATTTGTGCACTAATTTGTGTCACATTCGTAGCAGCTACAATTCACCCACCACAAATGCCATGCACCGACCCCGCATAGTGAGCAGTGAATGGGGCCAACATTGAAATTTCTTCAATATGTGCCTGTATGCATCAAAATTTGACATGGTTAGAATAGACATGTGCCTTGATAGTATGGGAGGGTTTCAATACTCAAGGATGTATGATGTCCCCACATAATCTTTGAGATCGTCCACATTTTCATCAATGTTCATCATGTTGCACCTTTCATTGTCATCATTCTTCATTCCCGTCTATAGAATCATCATCGGAACTATCTTGAAATTTGACATGGACCTTCCAATACACTCATCACAAATTCATTCCATCAAACCCGCACAGTGAGCAATGAATGGGGCCAACGTTGAAATTTTTTCAATCTATTCTCGTATGCATCAAAATTTGACATGGTTAGACTAAATAGTTTCCTTGAAGGTATGGGAGGGTTTCTATACTTAAGGATGTTTGATTTCCCCACATAATACTTAAGGAGGATTTGATTATTGAATTACCAAGTCGAGTTGATGTCACAAAAGCTTCAATTCACCCACCTCAAATGTCATGCACCGACCCCGCATAATGAGGAGTGAATGGGGCCAACATTGAAATTTATTCAATATGTGCATGTATGCATCAAAATTTGACATGGTTAGACTATACACTTGCCTTGACGGTATGGGAGGGTTTCAAGACTCAAGGATGTATGACGTCCCCACATAATCTTTGAGATCGTCCACATTTTCATCAATCGTCATCATGTTGCAACTCTCATTTTCATCATTTGTCATTCCCTTCTATAGAAATGTTGTCGAAACAATCTCGAAATTTGACATGGAACTTCCAATACACTCATCACAAATTTCTTCCACTGAACCTGCATAATAGTTAAGGATCTCATAACACCCATCATGATACTTAAGGATGTTTGATGTCCTTGCATAATACTTAAGGAGGGTTTTATTATTGAATTACCAAGTCGATTTGATGTCGCAGAAGCTTCAATTAACCCACCATAAATGTCATCCACTGACCCCACATAGTGAGCATTGAATGGGGCCAACGTTGAAATTTCTTCAATATGTACTTGTATGCATATAAATTTGACATGGTTAGACTAGACACATGCCTTGAGGGTGTGGGAGGGTTTCAAGACTCAAGGATGTATGATGTCCCCACATAATCTTTGAGATCGCCCACATTTTCATCAACGTTCATCATGATGCATCTCTCATTGTCATCATTCATCATTCCCTTCTATAGAATCATTGTCGGAACAATCTTGAAATTTGACATGGAACTTCCAATACACTCATCACAAATTTCTTCCATCGAACCCGCATAATACTTAAGGATATCATAACACCCATCATGATAATTCAGGGTGTTTGATGTCCCTGCATAATACTTAAGGAGGGTTTGATTATTGAATTACCAAGTCAAGTTGATGTCGCAGAAGCTTCAATTCACCCACCATAAATGTCATGCATTGACTACTCATAGTGAGCATTTAATGGGGTCAACGTTGAAATTTATTCAATATTTACCTATATGCATCGAAATTTGACATGGTTAGACTAGACACATGCCTTGAGGGTGTGGGAGGGTTTCAAGACTCAAGGATGTATGATGTCCCCACATAATCTTTGAGATCGTCCACATTTGCATCAATGTTCACCATGGTGCACCTCTCATTGTCATCATTTTCATTCCCTTCTATAGAATCGTTGTCGAAACTATATTTAAATTTGACATGGAACTTCCAATACATCCATCACAAATTTATTCCATAAAACTCGCATAATACTTAAGGATCTCATAACACCCATCACGATACTTAAGGATGTTTGATGTCCCCACATAATACTTAAGGAGGGTTTGATTATGAATTACCAAGTCGAGTTGATGCTGCAAAAGCTTCAATTCACCCACCATAAATGTCATGCACCAACCCAACATAGTGAGTAGTGAATGGGGCCAACATTGAAATTTCTTCAATATGTGTATGTATGCATCAAAATTTGACATGGTTAGACTAGACACATGCCTTGACAGTATGGGAGGGTTTCAAGACTCAAGGATGTATGATGTCCCCACATAATCTTTGAGATCATCCACATTTGCATCAACGGCCATCATGTTGCACCTCTCATTTTCATTATTCAGCATTCCCTTCTATAGAATCGTTGTCGGAACTATCTTGAAATTTGACATGGAACTTCCCTTCTATAGAATTGTTGTCGGAACTATCTTGAAATTTTACATGGAACAAACTATTCATGTCAAATTTCGTTGCATGTCAAATGTGAATAGAGTATCCATGTCAAATTTTGGTGCATACAGAAACATTTTGAAAAAATTTCAACGTTGGCCCCATTCACAGGTCATTGTTTCCCAACATGTACTCTAGCACTAGTACAATGTCTTTTAATAGTTGTTTCCTTTAAAATTTGACCTATCGGAAAATTAAAACAAAACGAGGATGAGATGAGACGGTATATAGAGTGGGTATGTGAGTGATCTTTGAGTATAGATATGAATGAATGAACTTCTCTTGGTTTCGAGAATAATTCATTCTCTACTAAACAAGGCCAACCACATGAAGGTGGAAGCTCATATGGATCCTCCCCCCCTCACATCGCTCTCAATTCCCCAATACCCAATCTATAAAATAGAAAACAAACAAAATCAACATAGTAATCATGCATAGAAACTACCAAAACAAAAATGAAATAAAACTTAAAAACATGTAATTAACCCAGATAAAAAATAATTTAAAGAGAATAATTCATACAAATTAAAATATCTAGTTACGTACCTCATCGACCAACGCAACATTTGTATAATCCTTCTTCTGTATATTCTTCTTGATCATCCAACTCGACATTTGTATCAGCATCCAGTTCAGAAACAATGTTGAAAGGATTGATGATATCATCATCATCATCAGTATCAATGTCATTTTCTAGCATATCTTCATCGATATCATCATCAAGAACTAGTGCATTGTCTCCTATTCCTGGTTCATATTCTCAGTATTCTTCATCTATCGACCCATATTCTTCCTACTGTAGCTCTGCATCATCTTCTTCTTCAATATCATCTTCTTCATCTACATTATACTTTATTGGCCTTCCTCTTGGATCATATCTAACAACAAATGACCAATCCCTCTTACCTGGAACCTTTGAGTAAAAGTCTTTTTCACATTGACTTGCAAAAACATAGCGGTCATTTGCTTTTTCAAAAACTGTTGTTTTAATCATCAAAAAAACGTTGGCATGTTGAATAATGGTTCTTTCCTCATCATGTTCATGCATTCATAACCTATACCATTTGACATCGAACAAAACTAATTTGAAGGAATTAAAGTCACAATCAATTATATCATTCAAAAACCCATAGTATCTATTTTCATATTCTCGAGGACGTATATCACTCCTAGAGGAAACATTAGTGGCCTGGAATACTGCAGTTATCCCACTATCAAAAAAAAATCTGGTTTCATTCAACTGTTTGATGCAAAATTTTACGACCATTGCACCGCATAGCCTTGTGGTGTTTCAACTGCAATATGTCGGACATGTAAAAGATGCATTGTCAATTAATAATAAACAAATTTATATAACTTGGAAAGTATAATATGAAAAAAACACACCTACAATCACATTAATATAATATAAAATAACTGAATAAAATGGGTGAATTTGCTTGCATTTCTATCTTTCAAACAATATGTTAAATCTATTTCCCTCTGCGTAACATAGGAATCTTCATTACAACGAGCTTCTCTAACCAATTCAAACAGTTCTTTCCATGATAACCTACCGCCATGGCGTTCTTTACATCTATCAATCCATACCTTCATCCAGTCAAGATTGTTTGCAATGTACAAATGTAGTGCATCCCAATCTTGAGCAAGTGACTAATTAAAAAATCACAATTCACCAATATTAAATATTAGTTATAACCATGGTAAATATTAATAAATGATGAAAGAAAAAATATTAAATGAGTATGATCATATACACAAAAAAACGAAAAAAATTATATTTATTAAAAATATCCATGATTTAATTACCTCTCACTTTCTTCATTGTAACTTTCCCCGACGATTGCTCCCTTTTAAATTTTTTGATGGAGTTCACATCCCAAATGAAATCCACTGCATGCATAGCTTGCGTTGCTAATTTAGGAAAATACTAATTAATATACACCATGGATTCATATACCATATATCCCTCCACCATAGAACCCTCAGGACATGCTTTTTTTTTAACCAAAGCCTTCATTGATTTCAAGTGTTTCTCCACCATCCACATTGACCTTGTGTGTACAAATCCACACATTTCAATCTCCTCAACTTGGTGTATGAGGTAGTGTTCTTGTGCATTAAAAAATGATGGAGATAGATACTTCTGCATTTCACACATTAGTCGAGGAATTTCTCTCTTCCAATACTTTATATCATCTTCATGGATTTCTTTCAACGACAACCATCTACAGATCATGATGCAAGAAAATAACATGTTTCAACAAAACATAATACATATTACATTACAAGTAAAACACATGTCATTAAGTACAACAAAAAAATGATTTTTTTTTTTGCATATATATTGCAGCTTCTTGCCTCATGTATTTTCCAAGATCATATATAACGTGTTTGACGTTGTTGTCAAAGTCGTTTGGGAGAGATAGAGATAGAACATATTGTAACAATAAAAATGAATCGTTACTTGTTCAAAATTGGACAAAAAAATAAAAATCTCAAAAAATGTATACAACCAATATATAAATATGAATACTAAAATTATTAATTACCTTATTGAAGGTATGTCAATCATGTGTTTTTACCCCCACCAAATTTACCTTTCTTCGTTAATATATTTTTTATGTTTGAACAAAAACCTGTGGGAAATTTAATTTTTTGAATGACCTCTTTTACACCATTGCTTTGTTTCTCTGTTAATAACCATGGAAGGTTATTTTGGTCTCCATCGTTATTTGATCGAATCACACTTTGCATTGCATGATTGGATTCCCGAATGTCATTACAAATTTTGACAAATTTTTCTTTATCCCTCCTTCCATCTATGATTCACCATAATGTTTATGTCACATTCTTGTCAATATGCATTGTATCAAATAAATGAACTATTTTTAGGTACTTATAGTAAGGAAACCTCATGAATTGAGTGGGATAACATTTCATTCCTCGTGGAAGCCCATTATTACTACCTTCACGATGACGACATTGATGAAGCATAAAAAAAATCAGAACATTATTTATCAAATGCAGTAAAATAAAATGAATAATTAAAATAAAATTTCAAATCATGATTCCATTTACGATACATAAACAAAATGTGTACCTCGAGGATTAATTATGTCATATGCCAACTTCCATAGGCGAGGTGTCATTCTTTGTGGTTTTAATCCAATCTCTTGTTTCCCATTGAAAAGATCTTTTTCAGTAGTGTGATACTTATGGTTCTTAGAGAGGAAGTGTCTATACTCATCAAACACCTCCTTTCCTAACTTTTTGACCGACGAGATTTCATCTTAGGACCACAAACTGGACATGCAAATTTACCCTTTGTTTGAAGACCTGCAACAGATGGATTAATGTGAATTATTAATATATGAAATGATTATTTAAACAGCATGCATGATATATTCAATTAATTATATATTATTCAAGCATGCAATATGGAATGTTACATACCACAAAAATGTGTTATTCCTGGGGCATCATGAATTGTCCATAAAAGTATTCCATGGCATTGAAATCTCTTCTACCCAATTGGTTTACAGATGTCATACATAGTGATGCCCTCCCATAACTTTAGTAGCTCGTCGATAAGAGGATTGATATACACATTCATATATTTAACTTGGTACTTACCTAATTGTTTGAAATTACACGAAATTACTACCATGGTATGTATATATACGTAAATAAATCAATAAAAGATGTTATGCAAAAAAAAGAGAAAAATGAAAATTTTAAATTCGAAAAATTAATGTAAACAAATACCTGGAATAATTATTGTCAACATTATGTGCTCCCTCTTTATTGACATCCAAGGAGGAATGTTATTGTTGATATCAAAAATAGGCCACACTGAGTAAACAGACCGAATCTCTCCAAATGGATTAACACGATCAGTTTCCAATGAAATCCTAACATTACGAGGTTCATCTGTAAATTCTGGCCATTTTTCAGCAATTTCCTTAAATGCATAACCATCTGCAGGCATTCGAAGAACGCCATCTTCAATTCTCTTCCATGCATGGTAATCCATAAATTGTGTTATGATTTGGCACCTGAACATTCACTGCAAACGTGAAATTATGGGAATATGTCGGAGAACCTTTACCATTTTTGTTACTTGATCGGTTCGATATTTATTGATACCACATACCGGGCATTCTATTTTCGATGCATGTTGTCCATAATATATAATATGATCATCATTACATGCATCTATACTTTGATACTCCATTCCAATGTCTTTCATAATGGCATGTAAATATCGATATGTGCGAGGTAAAATATTTGACGAGGGTAACAGAAATTCACCTAACAATCTAAAACATAAAAAACAAATAGTTAATGCAAAGAATAGTAATTGTAAATATTGCATTTTTATTTTACATGTTAATTAACACTAAAAAAATGGGGAAAAGTCAACCTTTATGTAGATGTGATGAAACATATTAAATACCTTACGATCTATGTCATACAAGTGTTTGACAAATGATTTGTAACCTTTAAGTTCACCAGCATCAATGTAGTGGAGATAAGATTTTCTCTTGACCCTTTATAAAGTCGGTCATTTGCCTTTTCAATCAGAGGTTCATCATAAATACCATCATTATTGTCCCCATGATCCTCATCTGGATGACCGAATAAGTCTTGGATCATTTGATTTGTCCCATCATCTTGAACTATGTTATTATTGTCATCTACTTCCATGAGATCATTAATTTGATCTTCATTATCTACTTCAAGTTCATCATCTTGTACAACATCATTTCTGCTACTACTTGGTGCTTTGTGCATAAAGTTAGAGTGAAAATCTAACTTTATAATTACAAACAATCATGAAAAATTATTGCATGTATAAAACAATATAAAAGTTTGAGAATACAATAAATATTAAAATAGATAATGAATGTATATGTAGATAATTACCATGGGACGATATTAATTTGATCCCCCATCCATGTGCCCATATTTTCTACAATATTTTTTAGTTGTTTCTATTAGAACTCTTTTGGGACATCTAGTACAACAATTTTTGCAAGGGAAATAACATTTACCATCACCCTTTTCACCCTCTTTAATTTTTTTCCCACCTCTAATGTTTTCTGACATTCTTCCCCACAAACATTACTGAAAAAATACATGTTTTTTGTTCACCAAGAAGATCGCCTTATACCCTTTTTGAACTGTCATTATGCAATATCCCCTGGCAGATCCCCAGTTGTAATTATGAATTGTAAACATGTTTGTTAGGTTGGCGAACCAAGTTATAATAAGCTAGGATGCTTATGTGATGATTAGGCCAGAGAGCCTAGGATGTTAAGGCCAGGAGCCTGATTTTTGTATATGTAATTATGCATATCATTAATAAAAATTATACATCATTGTGTCTAGACCGACCACGAAGAAAGAGTGATGGAGGACTAAGCTCCACTAGGTAGGGAAAGGGATGGGACTGAGAGGCTAGGAAAGAGGAGCTAAGCTAGAGGGATTAACCCAAAGGAATATTATAATATATTCATGAAAATGAAAATACTAAAGTGGGGAAAATAAACCCAGTTATCCTAAGTTCCTGGAAAGGGAACGAGTGCTAAATGGAGTGCATGCAACTCCAGGAAGACAGGTGTTGACCTGCGCACACGCAATTAAATATGGAAATTCAGCATTGGGGGGGTGCGTTCCCCATTGTCTGATCCTTTGCCTAACTCACTTGGCCTTCGTCATCGACCTCTGAATCTTTCACGCACCTCTAAAACCAGTAACTCGTGAAGTTGACCTGTGTTTTTCTGTGAAGCCCATCATATTTTTACTTGCCAAAACCATGTTGTGCCTTATCAAATTGTGGTTGCTGCCATTCTCTGAGCTATATTGAGCCTTGTTATTTTCCTTACCTAGATGGAATTGAGTTGAAGCTGGTTGAAGAAGCGGGTTTTCAGGCCTGTGGTTGAAGAGGCAGGTTGTTAGGCCTGTGAGCAACTCTCTCTAGGTGAAAGAGAGTGTTGAGGAAGTGAGTTCTCCTAGAGGGAGTCTCGTAGCATCTACAACAATCTAAGATTTCCGGTCCAGCCTGTTGTTGAATCCCAAGGTAAGGGAGGTGTCGTAGCCAATGGACTTGTATTAGTGAAGGTGTACCCTCCTGGGGTGGAACAAGTGTGTGGGGAATGAGGGTATGTGGGTTGTGGGCGTAAGTGACTCCTGGGATAAAATATACTTCCTGTTGTTTTGTGAAACTTCCTTGTTGTCCTTTACAAGCCTATAATTCCCTTTCCCAATGGAGTTTAGTCCCAGCTTGGGGGTGACCCACTGTTGAGCGTGATGAGTAGCGTGGCCTATGGCTAGGAGGTTCGTGGAAGGTCTACACACAGTTTGTGTACTTCAATTGAAAGATAAGTACACATTCCTATGCTCATTTACATGTTTTGTATATGTACATGTGTTATAATTGATGAATAGTGCATGTATATGTTGTTATATTATGGGTTTTTGCCGGTGATTACTGCATGTATGCTTTTATTGTTATTTTCGCATTAATCTATGTATGAACAGAATATGTTGTCTGTTTATGTTTATATTTATATGCATATGATAATTGTTGTTTCTATGAGTAGAATGGTCCACCCTATCTGGTCGGGGGTTTTACAAAATGGTATCAGAGCAGAGAAAAACAATGATTCAGTCGTTAGGTAGCGCTACCCGACAGGGGTTGGTGGTCGGGGACGTTACACGTTATTATAGAAAACTTGTCACAACATCCATAAAATGAAACATATTTATATATTTTATAAAGTCACAATTTCGACGATCATTGACCTAGACAAAGTTGACTTGGTCAAATACTAGGTGACCGTTGGGATAGGGA
>ML782345.1:159486-180423 GCA_009831015.1 Picea engelmannii | reverse complement strand
AGCACAGACCCAATTTACCCAATGGCCCTCTTTGTGGTCCCAAACCAACCATTTAAAAACCAAAAAATTTGATCCCTCATAACTAGCCTAATATCCTATTCCAAACCAAGCTAAATCATACAGAGAGAGCCCTCTCTGAGTCTTGGAGGGATAGATCCAAGACTCCAAGCAGTTGAAATAGTTACCTCTGTCAATTTCTCCCTCAACCTGAGAAATTATAGAGTGATAACATTTTGGTGACTCCACTGGGGAACATTATCCAGAAGTGCACTTCAAGTTCAGATTTGACTTCTAACGGTGAATAGAAGCCAAACACAGGAAGGTTGTGACCATTCACCTGACGACTCCATTGTTCAAGATCTCGAGCTTCAAAATTCACGAGCGACTTCACTGCCAACGGATCCAGATTTCAGAACATTGATGATGATTCAAGATGACAGGGTATGTGGCAAATCCTATATCTTGTGAATCTATAAAAGAATTCAGGGATGAGTTAGTAAATTTTCAAATTGATGAAGTTTCGTTAACATCCATGTTTCATTGTTGGAAATCGAGAAAATTTTCTCATGAAATTAAAATTTGTGTTCTCCAGTTGTTTGCTAAAAAACTCGAAAAGGATATTGAGCTCTTGAATACTCAGATTCATTCCTACAGTTTCCAACATCCAAAACGGTTTTATGAGAATCTTACGTCTCCAAAACCAAAAGATATTGTATTGTCTTTCGATTTTCTGATTGATGAATATTTTGTTTGCAAGCATAAGTCTGAAACTGAACAGTTGAAATCATGGTCTACTAGTGAGGATACAACTGGAAAACTCATCTATGTTAAAATGTTAAATGAATTCCTGGAGAATCAACGAATAGATCATATCTTTATTGACCCAGTTGCAAATTATATGGAGCTCCTCTTCAGTATAACTGTTCAATCATATTTTTTCTACAAGGACCCGAGCCATCACTAGTTGCCATTACATATTTCAATTTTGATTTTCATCAAGCATGATGAGGAAGCCCAATCATGGGATCAACTGTTGGGTTGGCTTCATTGGCACTCTTTCATTAGCTGATTGAGCAGTAGTTGTTAGCAAAGTAGGGTAGGTAGGAGTGTGCCACTGAGCTCAACAGGATGAGCACCTTTTTCTTTTTCATCTCCTCATAGTTTTATTTTCAGTTTACAGTTTGGGGACAGCCCAATGATCAGTTGGTCTACAAAATTCAGATTTCTATGGATTCTTAACACCTCATGCTGAGTTTCCATCCCCAAGTGGAGCCTATGTTAGGATCCTATAAATTATAGGAAATCAGTATTCTAAATAATATCCATTTCAGGCATAAAGAAGATTGCTCTCGCTTGCGAACACTTATCAATCAAAGTTTGAATTGGCAGCATCAACTCTAAGAGTATTGTCCTACATCGAAGAAAAAGAATAAACAGCTTCCTTCTGGTGGCAGAAAATTTTGGTTGTATGCATCCAAAGCCAACTCAGAAGATGAGGTTGATTTGGGTTTGCAGTTGGATGCACCCATTTTTCCACGTGCAAGGTGGAGTGCTAAAACATCATAGAGAAAGTCCCTCTTCTCCATAGGTATTTGGTGGCTTTTTGATATCTTCTCTGATATCTACCTCTGGATAGAAACGGTTCTTCGAAATCCATATCCTTACCCTTGGATTCCACTTGATCACTAATTAGAAAAGATGGCTCTTCTAAATATTGGTGAGGGCAACAGAGATGATGTTTTTTACAGGTATAAGATGCCTAAGTTGATGACAAAAATTGAGGGACGAGGTAATGGCATAAAGACAAATCTTGTCAATATGGTAGATGTGGCTAAAGCTCTTGCCATACCCCCTTCTTATACAACAAAATATTTCAGCTGTGAACCGGGTGCGTAATCAAAGTTTGATGAAAAAACTGGGATTTCTCTTGTTAATGGTGCTCATGATAATTACAAACTTGTGGCTGTGTTGGAGATTTTTATTAAGAAGTATGTGCAATGCTATGGATGTGGCAATCCTGAGACAAAAATCCTTATATAAAAAACAAAAATGATTTCACTGAAGTGTGTTTCATGTGGACATATTTTCAATGTTGATATGAGGGACAAGCTAACTACATTTATTTTGAAGAATCTGCCAGAGAAAAAGAAGGGAGGAAAAGATAAGAAGGCCATGAGAAGAGCAGAAAAGGAACGTTTGAAAGCAGGAGAAGCTATTGATGAAGAAAACAAAAAAGTCAAGAAAGAATCCAAGAAAAAAGGCCATGAGGTTGCGTCCAAAGTTTCCAAGAAGAAAATTGGTTCTGACGAAGACCGTTCCCCTCCTGGAAGCCATGTTGATGAAAACGAGGAGGATGATGAAGTGCAATGGGAGACTAACACTTATCTTGAAGCTGCACAGCAACGAATCAAAGAGCAATTGACTTCTGCTACAAGTGAAATGGTCATGTTAGACACCCTGGAAGAACATATATCTAAGCCAACAAAGAAGTCTTCAGGCAAGAATGAAAAGGTTGAAGTTGATAAGAAGTCTAAAGCTGAAAATGGTGATGAGGTAGTTGAGAAGCCCATGGAAAAAGATGTTGAGGAGACTGTTTTGAGTAAATTGAATACAATGAGCATTCATGATGAGCTTCTTGTTGCTTTCAAGGAGCGCTTGAATAATGGAGATACTCCTAAACAGTTACAAAACTACATGCAATCTTTAGATGGTTCTCCACAGGAAATCATGAATGCCTATTTTGAAGCCCTTTTCGAGGGTGTCAACAAAGAATTTTCGAAAGAGGTGTCTAGCAAGAAAGGCTATTTATCTGGAGTTGTGCAAGATGAAAAATTCTAATTCGATGTTGCTTGGTGCTATTGAGGCGTTTTGTAACCATGCACGTGCTAAAGCAGTCAAGGAGGTTGCTTTAGTTCTTAAAACTTTATATGATGAGGACATCTTGGAGGAAGACATCATTTTCCAGTGGTATGATAAAGGGTCAACTGGGAACGCATCACAGATATGGAAAAATGTCAAACCATTTAGATAAAGTTAGAGTGGCAAAAAATCAATTTTCCATATTTCAAGGCGGCAGTTGGGGCACAAATGGCAGTCAAAAGATATCGAAATTCACAGGTGTCAGAGGAATGATCAAAGCCAAGATTTTAGGTGTCAAAACTTAGAGCCCAACTTTAAAAATTCTATCGACCAAACATCATAGCATCATGTCGACAAGGTATGCAGTTGGTGGTATGCCATACAGATATAATCTAGGTATCGACAATGCTTAATCATATACATCAAATATAGTCTTCATTCCAACCTCAACGACGGGTGTGTTATCCAGTCCGATTTATGTATCAAGAACAGAGCTTGTCATGGATTAAGTGTGAGTTCAAAATGTCAAAGTGATAACAATAACGATTGTGAGAATTGGATGCTGGAAAGATTGGCAAGTATTTGCAGGTAATTGCAAGTGGTCTGGTTCTGAGGATATGGTGCAAACATATATTCTTGATGAAATATTGGATTCGGGATATTAATCAAAGAAATTGTTCTATGTCTGAATTCCAAACGGAGCCCAATTATGTGCCACTTCAGGTTTGCATCAACTTTAAAAAGAAATTGGTGCTACACTTTCTCAGATGGCAGTTCTAATGGACAATCCTTAAAGTTTAGTCAGATTATTGACTGATGCTTGTTGGATCTTGGTCTTGGTGTTTCGATGTTCTATTAACTCATGTCTCTTATGGAACAGTTCTTGTCTTCTAACATTCTTACTTCTCATAGGTCTTGCATGATGTTACAACAAACTTTGAAGGAGGTATCAACTAAATGCCTAGCAATAGGTCACCATAAATTTGAAGAGATTACTACCCAGCTTTTTTATTATACTTGGCATCGGTGTTGTAGTGATACCCAAAGTATTCTGCATGAATTTTGTTTCATGAAATCTTCTGAACAAAAAGTATTTTCATTGGAATGGAAAGAAATGTTGCAGTTAACACACATGATCCAAAATGATGTTTCAGTTCGGTGTTCATGAAAAAGGTAGACACCAATTTCTAGCAGCGTCAGCATGAACCTTGATTCAACTTATAAAAACTGCACAGGCTGTAGCTGATTGCCCTGGAGTTGCTATCAAATTCAATGAAGAACATGTGGAAGTTAAAGGGTCAATCCCAGATATGAAGGGCATCCAATTCAATGGTACAAATGGCAGAGCATGTTCAAGGTGAGGTGGTAGATCCCATATCATCGATATGAACTCGAGGATTAGAGCACAAAATCAACAGGCAATCAAAAAATAGGTGGCAAGTTTCTCCGGATTTTGAGGCATTTTTAAATAGAGTTGGAAATCTTGGCACTGCTGGCAACTTTTCCTTATTTTGAGCAACTCAAGGATAGGAACAGAGTATAGTTGGAAACCTATGCATTTATCAAAAGTGATAGGGGGCAAATTCTTGGGCTCGATATCAACAGAGGATCGATGGGAGATAACAGGTATGAGGAGCATTCCTATCCCAAGGAGATTTTACTCCACCAACCTCAAGCATTCGACTGATTCTACATTTATTTGTTTTGATTCTGTTAGAGTTTATTTTCCAGCAAATCTTAACAACCTCCAGTGTTCGAAATGTTCAAGCAGTATCTTCAGATTTTTAAGTATTTTTTGTTAAGATAGTTCCTTGAAATAAGGCAGTTTGTTTGGACAAGTGTCGAGATGATTGTAATTGTTTTCTATTTTTAGAAAGAAGAGATAGGACTTGTGTTTTCAAGGCTGAGAGTATCTTTACCTATGTATGCAGATGTAAAATACAAAAAGGGGTTTCGACCTAAGAGGGAGTAGTTTTCTTTGTTGGACTATGGGCTTTGCCATTCCAGAAATCTTTTTTTCTGTAATCTGAAATGATTGATCAGTAATAGGCAAGTTGTTGACAGGATTCTTGTGCGGAGGTGTTGGTGGCGTTTCCTTTTCTCTGTTAAGTGTTTTTCCAGTTATCATACCTCTTGTTTTCAAATTCTTATTGTCAAAAGATAGTAATAGATCAGAATTTATTGGTGAAATACTTTGCATCTGATCTTTTGGTCATCTTTATGTTTCTCTTCTAAAAGCTCAATTTAGAAATTCTTAAATGCTCCTTTGCTTGAATTTTTCTCCTCTACTTTTTCCTCATTTGACACCATTAAAACTTGATTCAATCCAACATTTCCACTACCTTGCTCTATGTAAGAGTTTTGTCTAGATCTGAGAGTGAATTATATATTTAATCGCAGACCCCATTTGCCCAATGGCCCTCTTTGTGGTCCCAAACCAACCATTTAAAAACCAAAAACTCTGATCCCTCATAACTAGCCTAATATCCTATTCCAAACCAAGCTAAATCATACAGAGAGAGCCCTCTCTGAGTCTTGGAGGGCTAGATCCAAGACTCCAAGCGGTTGAAATAGTTACCTCTGTCAATTTCTCCCTCATCCTGAGAAATTACAGAGTGATAACACATAGCCTGAAGTGAATGCAACAAAAACAAGAGTACATTGATTCTTCTATCTCTCCTCAAATGTGCAAGCAAATAGAAATGACATGCCATGCAAATAGATGAACGACCCTCCCAAGTAAAGTATTTTATCACATGATGCACTAATTTAACGCATGTTGGGGGTATACAAAGGTGGCTTATTCATGTTCTAGTGTCCTCCGCGTCCTCTTCAATTTCCAAGAAACATCCTTTGGCTCTCATGGATTTTAGCATCTCCTTAAACAAGAAACAAATTTATTATAGTAAAATAGTAATAACGAGTCACACGACATCTAAGTAAATTGTAAGAAATGAATTGTTGAACATGAAGTCGTGAAATGCTGGAGTTAATGGTAACTAACAAACATCATCACAACTATGCACTACAAGGGTGTGCCCTTACTCTACAGACTATATTATCTCCTAAGAACTAGCTCATCGGAAAAAACAAAAAACTCAGTAGTTTGAACTCGAGAATCAACTATGTTAGGGACCTAACCTCCCTAACCCCTCACATAGGTAGAATAATATATTTCCATGTAATAAAGGCCAATATTAATAAGGCCTGGCAATAAGGAAGAATAAGTCAAATGTAAGAATACCTAATAGAAGCTTCCGCTTCTAGAAGGATCTTCTTCTAGATTGTTCTTTTGGATAGACATACTTAGTATAAATAGGATTTGAGGGTATGAGAAGTTTTTTCTTGGATATTATTATAACAGAGATCTGCTCTGTTGGAGGTTGCCCCCTCGAAGAGTCAAGTGAAAATTTCTATCATTAATCAAGGTGCTCTTTCTATTGTTATTATCATATTATTCTGGTATTGTTATGGTTATATCATTGTTGTTCTGCCATTTCTAGCTAAAATATTTATGTTTTTCATACTATTTTATATTTGGAATACTACAAGTGGTATTAGATCACTTTCCTTGGCAGAAAATTGTGGGTTAATTTTTTTCAGGGTAGAGACGTATTCTAGCGTCTTAAAGCTACAGAGATATGTTGTTACATGCATAAACCTGTGGTCAGGGATTCATACAGGCACGAAATACAAGTGGTACTTAAGAGCACATATGTTGGCCACCCTTGTAACCCCTGTTGGTACCCCTTCAAGTGGTAGCACATCAGACAACACCTGTATATGGATCGGCCTAGATATCCTGAATCCCTCCATAGATAAATTGATTGACCACCTAACTACTATAGTGCCACTGAGAATAACACTTAGGAAGATACTCTCTAGTACCTAGGTAGTCGGGTAGTATGGATAAGGGCACAGTCTAGCCTACTTAGTTGGTGCCCTAAGAGATTGGGTCGAGTACTATTTTTGGACCTTACACATATATCAGAGAGATATAGCACAGGGAAAACCCTTGTCTGTAGACCCTACATACCCTAATCCTTGGGACAAAAAAAAAAACAGAACAGACAATATATATTGTCGYGCAATTATGCCTCTTGCATTCGGGTTGTGAAATTACTACACATTTCTTCCTGTTAATAATTTGGGMATTTCAACACTGTAGTATTCTTTCGATCARAGTATAACTCTACARGAGTAAAAAAAATAATAATAAATAAAGTTTGGATCCTATTTGCATCATTATTTGAGCCCTATCCCATTGGATTCCTCTCATCTCCCTTATCGCAATCATACCTATCATTTTTCAGCAAAAAAAAAAATCTCGTGGACCCAACCCCCTTCCAACACCCTTATTTGAGCCTTACCCCATTGGATTCCCCTCGTCGCCCTGATCATCATGATACACTTCACCCATAACCCATTTTTTGTGTGGTCCCACCCATCTCTTGTCCTTTTCCCTCTTCATCATGGCCCACACCTACAGCCAAGACTTGGAAGCTCGCTTCAATGCCTTTTCCTCTAATTTCATAGAGACCCAACAAGAATTGAAGCAGCTCAGTGCCAATTTTGTCACCATCAATAAAAACATGCATTCCTCCATCGACGCCAAAATGGAAACCATCAAACAAGACCTCGCTACCCAGCCTACATCCTTCGCTACCATGATATGCGCCAAGCTAAATATCCCTGCAGATCTTCCCTCCTTTGACCCACCTTTGCACTCCAAAGATGAAATTTCCTCTAATTCCCAGACTTTTCAGCCCCATCACTTTTAGGGTGACCTACGCCTTCCGCGTGTGGATGTGAAAAAATTTGATGGCTCAAATCCCACTCGTTGGGTAACTCAAATGGAACATTATTTCTCTTTGTATGGCATTACAGATGAGTTGGCCAAACTACGGTATGGTGTTCTCCATCTAGATCAAGAACGTTGGAAATGGTGGCAATGGAGAAAAAATGTCCGCCAAGGGTATGTGGCTTGGACACAATTTGTGGCAGATCTTTATGAACGCTTTGACACTTACACCAACCATTTAGGTATTTTGACAAAGTTGAAACAATCTGGCACAATGGAAGACTTTATCGTCGCTTTTAAGCGATTGGATTTCTGTACAGAGGGCATGTTTGATGCTTTTTTCCGAGAATGTTTTATCAATGGCCTCAAGGATGAGATTCATGCCCATGTCCTCATGGCCCGGCCTCAGAGTTGGGTGGAAGCTACTAAACAAGCTAAGGAAGCACAATAGGTTTTCTCTTCTCAAACCCGAAAACCCTCCTTTATTCATCATCCTAAACCAGTCACTCCCACTCCTCCTTCTACTCCACTAAAGATCCAGAAATTGACTAGGGCATAAATGGTTGAACGCCAACTCAAATGTCTTTGTTATAAATGTGATGACAAATATTTTCATGGGCACAATTGTAAGGAAACAAATATTTTTATGGTCATCTCTGAGGATGTCTCAGAAGACGATGTTGAGGCCCCCCCTATAGTCGAATCACTTGAACCCACTGACATGACCCCACCCTCCGACCCTCCCGAATTCGAATCGATCATTTCCTTGAATTCTCTCACTGGGTTCTCTACTCCCCAAACCCTCAAGCTAATTGGTTACATTAAGCATAAGAAGTTCATCATCCTGGTTAACAGTGGAAGCACCCATAATTTTATTCATCATTACATTTCCCAAGAAACTAATTGCTACATCTACGTCGTCAATAATTTTCAAATCATGATTGCCAATGGCAGGTCCATGAAATGTGGGGGGGCATTGTGAAAATGTGTGTCTCCAAATTGGTCTACACCACATGAAATCTCATATGTTTTCTATCGACATGGGCATTGTGGCATTGTGTTGGGTGCAGAATGGTTAAGGACTTTGGGTCCCATTCTCATGGATTTTAAGGAATTAACCATGCAATTCAACTAGGAGGGCCAACAATATAAGTTCCAATGCATCATCGTTGGTTCCCCAGAGATCATCAGTTACCATCGCATGGAAAAGATCCTCAAAAAAGGTCATTCTGGAATTATTGCACAACTCCATGCCATTCAAGCCACTGAGACACCCTCTGTGTCGCACAACCTCCAATCCATCATATCCAAACATCAAGTTGTTTTTCCACTCCCCAAGGACTTCCTCCTTCTTGTAGTTTTCATGATCATTTCATTCCCCTTTTCCCTGGCATCCTCCCTCCCAATATTCGTCCCCATCGTCATCCATTTTCCCAGAAAAATGAAATTTAGCAAATTTTTCAAGAATTGCTCACCATAAGTTTTATCCTTCCTAGTACAAGCCCCTACTCTTCTCTTGTGGTCATGGTCCTTAAGGAAGAAATCTCTTAACACATGTGTCCTAACTTTCGTGCCCTCAAAAAACTCACCATCAAAGACAAATTTCCCATTCTTTTCATTGATGACCTCTTGGATGAATTGAGTGGTGCCCATTTCTTTACTAAACTTGATCTTCATTCTAGCTAACACCAGATACGTATGAATGAGGCAGACATTCCTAAGACTGCATTTTGAACTCATGAGGGTTACTATGATTTTTTGGTCATGCCCTTTGAATTGTGTAATGCTCCCTCCACTTTCCAAAGCCTCATGAATCATGTCTTTCATCCTTTTCTCTATCATTTTGTCTTAGTTTTCTTTGATGATATCCTCATCTATAGTAAAACCTAGATAGGCCATCTTGCTCATGTGGATTGATTTCTACATCTACTCTCTCAGCACCAACTTTTCCTCAAACAATCTAAATGTGCTTTTGTAGCCTCGAAAGTCAAGTACTTGGGTCATATTGTTGGCAAGGCAGGTGTCAGAGTGGATCCTAAAAAGATTGAAGCTATGCAGGATTGGCCTCACCCAAAGAATCTCAAAATCTTGCATGGATTTCTAGGTTTAACAGGATATTATCGCAAGGTTTTTTAACAATTATGGAAAAATTACGACACCTCTCACTGCTCTCCTTAAAAATAATTCTTTCACTTGGACTCATGCAGTTGATCAGGCCTTTTAAACCTTGAAGGAAGCCATGTGCACCACTCTAGTCCTGGCCCTTTCTGATTTCACAAAGACCTTTCTCTTGGAATGTGATGCTTCTGGGAGACGAATTGGAGCATTCCTTATGCAATATGGTTGGAATTTCGGATTTCCTAGCAAACAACTTTTAGAGCAACATTTGGGAAAATCAATCTGTGCAAAGGAAATGTTGGTTATTCTGCATGCAGTGGATCTTTGGCACCCTTATCTATTGGGGAAATGATTCCAAATTAAGATAGATCATCAAAGCCTCAAGTATTTTCTGGAGCAACGCCTTCCTCCCAAGAGAAACAAAAATGGGTGACTAAGTTCTTTAGATATGATTATGAGATCATTTACAAGAAAGGAAAAGACAATGTGGTTGTTGATGCACTTTCAAGAAAATATGAAGATGAAGGGTCCCTTTTTTCCCTCTCCTTCATTATACGATTGGCTCCAAGTTGTTCGTCAGGAATGGCTACAAGATCCCAAAATTATGCACCTTATCCAACAATTGCAAGCCAATTCTCCATTTCCCTAGGGTACTCTTGGCACAATGATGAGCTTTGCTACAAAGTTTGTTTGTATTTAAGTAAACAGTCACAACTTAAATCCATGGTACTTTATGAGCTTCATGCTACACCCACAGTTGGGCACTCAGGGTTTACCAAAACCTATGACTGGGTCAAACGTTCTTTTTTGGGGGATGGTATGAAACAGGACATTCACAATTTTGTGGTTGAATATGATGTTTTTCAACACAACAAGGGAAAAACAGTCAAAGCTCCTGGCACACTACAACCGCTTTCAATACCACCTGCTATTTGGAGAGATATCTCTATGGATTTTATTATGGGCTTACCTAAATCGAGCAATAAATCAGTCATCATGGTGGTCGTTGATCGTCTTTCCAAGTATACTCATTTATGTGCTCTTCAACACCCATTTACTGCCTCCATTGTGGCTCAACTTTTTATGGATCGGGTCTTCAAGCTTCATGGCATGCCTCATTCAATTGTTTCTGATCGAGACCCCACTTTCACCAACAATTTTTTGCAAGAACTGTTCAGGCTACAGGGAACCCAATTGCATCTCAGCATAGCTTATGATCCCCAAACTGATGGTAAAATTGAAGTCGCCAACAATTGTTTGGAAACATATTTGAGGTGTTTTGCATCGGAAAGGAAAAATCAGTGGGCTCAATGGTTACCACCAATTGAATGGTGGTACAACACTTCTTACCATACAGCTATCCACATGACTCCTTTTGAAGTAGTATATGGACAAAATACACCTTCAATTCTCTCATACCTGCTAGGTGTCTCGAAGGTCCAGGCAGTTGACCAAATTCTTACAGTTCGAGAGGTTATTCTCCGTACCCTCAAAGAAAATCTGGTCATGGTCCAGAATCGCATGAAGCAACAAGCAGATCAAGGTCGCTTTAAATGTCAATTTTTTGAAGGAGACTATGTGTTTCTTCGATTGTAACCTTATAAGAAAAATTCTCTCAAGGCTAACCATTGTCAAAAACTGGCTCCCAAATTTTATGGTCCTTATACCATTCTCAAGCGTGTGGGACAGCTGGCCTATCATTTAGTTTTGCCCAGTCATTATAAGCTCCATCCTATTTTTCATGTCTCCTTCTTAAATAAGGTGATTGGAACTAAGTGCCAAACTCAAACTAACATTCTCTAGTTGGATGAAGAAGGCTCCATATGGTTGCAGCCACAAGTAGTTTTGGACCAGCGTGAACGTCATTTGCATCAGCACACCATCAAGGAAGTGTTAGTCCAGTGGAAAGATACAACTCCAACATATGCCACTTGGGAACCAACTACCATTCTGCAGCAATTTCCTCATCTCAAGCCTTGAGGACAAGGTTTCTTTTAAGAGGGAGGACATGTTAGGGACCTAACCTCCCTAACCCCTCACGTAGGTAGAATAATATATTTCCATGTAATAAAGGCCAATATTAATAAGGCCTAGCAATAAGGAAGAATAAGTCAAATGTAAGAAGACCTAATAGAAGCTTTCGCTTCTAGAAGGATCTTACTCTAGATTGTTATTTTGGATGGACGGATTTAGTATAAATAGGAGTAGAGGGTATGAGACGTTTTGTCTTGGATGTTATTGTAATAGAGCTCTACTATGTTGGAGGTTTCCCCCTCAAAGAGGCAAGGGAACATTGTTATCATTAATCAAGGTGCTCTTTCTGGTGTTATTCTAGTATTATTCTAGTATTGTTATGGTTATATCATTGTTGTTCTGCCATTTCTAGCTAAAATATTTATGTTATGCATACTATTTTATATTTGGAATACTACAAACTCATCCTCTTCAAAATCATGGTGAGACCAAATGGATCTCTCCTTTGTTCCTTTCTACAAATTCTTCAAAGAGGGTTCTTAGTTGTTTCCATATTTTTTTAAAATTAATTAATAACTATCAAAAAAAAATCCTATCTTTCTTGGGAATCTTCTTTACAAACGGGAAGAGAGAAACATGAAGAGATTTTCTTTTCCAAAAGTAGTAGTGATCCAACAGTTCTTATGGAAGTTCAACCACTCCAAAAAAAAATTGTTGTTGGATCTTACAAATGTATTACTATGATGCACGAAGGCCACATGTGCCAAAAACACCCAAAAATTAAAAAGTGTATAAAAAAATATGTGACTTGAAACTCCTTTCTTGTTGCCCTACAACTCAACAACAAGTCACAAACTCATTAATGTGGAATAGAATCACGCAACAACTTGTCCACATGCAACTGAGTGATTCATCAGTGTATTATAGGGTGGTGAACTCAACTTGAATCCTCTAAACGTTGATAAGTTCCACAAAATGATAAGTGGTCTCATCTTGTGACTTAAAACAATAATCGCTAGCAATCTCTAAAAATGAATTAATGCATTATGTTCTTATCTTGAACAAATCTCAATTATTATTCATGTAACCAAGCATTAATGTGTATTGTTCAAGGAAAATGAACATGTATGAAAATTCTCAAAGAGGAATAAAAATAAGGTCTATATAATCCATTAAAAGAAAAAATCATCGAAAAATAGAGGAATAAGATAATTACCCCACTCACCAATTATATAAGAAATATTTTATTCTACTTAAGGAAGTGAAGATAATGCCAAGTCCGTCGAAGGTAATGCCAAGTCCATCGATCCTAATTATCAATTTGAGATAATCATGAGAATAAATATGACTCACATGTTGATGATCTAGATGTTGATAAAAAATATAATGATAATAATGAGGAGAAGCAAGAGCTCCTCCAAAAGATATGAAAGATAATGCGATATGCTTGTTAAAAATTGAGTTAATAATATGCATGTAATTTATATTATGTTTTAATCTCAATCCATTATATATTATAAATTGTTAGAGTATAAGTAAAACAACAACACCAATTGAAATCCACCTTTAAGAAATATGTAACTCAAAGTAACTTTTTGCTCTTTTATTAAGCATATGTAAATCGATTATTTAGATGATCCAACATGTACAGACTAGTAAATGATATGTATGATAAGATGTGAGTTAATGAAATGCTTGGAATTAATATCATGAATGTAATGTGGTATGAATGTAATGTGGTATGAATGTAATGTAGTATGAATGTAATGTCAAAAAAACTTTTTATAAAAAAGTTCTTGATTTTGGGTTTATTTGGGATAGTTATATTTGAGTGTATTTTAGATTGTCATCATGGTGGTATAGTGGTATATTTTGTCTTTAGATATGAGATTTAGTAGGTTTGCAGTGGAGATGACTCAAGGCAAGGTCTTTGTATGTAATGTTTTTGTGATTATGTAAACCGATTATATATCTCAATATAATGTGCAATTTTCTTGTGAGAAAAATATTATGGTTTCATATTGTTTTATTATTTTATGAAATTATGATAATAGTGGAATAAGTATTTTTTAGTGTGCCAATATTCTTGATCAATTTCATATCGTTTTATTATTTTATGAATTTGTGATAATGGTGGAATAATTTTTTTTATTAGTGTGTCAATATTCTCAATCCACATCCTTTAAAAGTTTGCACCATAGTAATTTTTTTTCCACTTCTAATGATATTGCAAATTCACTATTTAAATGCTCCAACATGTATAAAAGAATATAAGATATATGAATTCATGCATTATGTTCTTATTTTGAACAAATCACATCTATAAATCATGAAAACCAAAAATGAATATGTATTACTCAGAGAAGAATGAAAGTGAATGAAAGTGTTCAAAAAGGAATAAAAATAAGGTTTAGATGATTAATTAAAGGGGCAAATAATGGAAAAATAGAGGAGGAATAAGATAATTACTCTACTCATTTGTTATGTAGGAAATTTATTATTAAGTGAAGTTAATGTCAAGCACATCAATCATAATTATCAATTTAATGATAATGAGAATAAATATGACTCGTGTGGCGACAATCTAGATGTGGATGAAAACGATGATGATAATAATGAGAAGAAGCCAAAAAAATCATATGATCTTCTTATTAACAATTGAGTTAATATTATAAATATGATTAATATTATATTTTTATCTTATAAATTTTTAGAACATAAATAAAACAACTTGAATACGATATTACACCAATTGAAATCCACCTTCAATAAATATGGAACCCAAAGTAATTTTTTTATCTTTTATCAAACATATGTAAATTCATTATTTAGATTATTCAACATGTACAAAATAGTATAGGATATGCATGATAAGATGTGAGTTAATGAAATGCTTGAATTAATATTATGGTTTGACATTGTTTTATTATTTTGTGAATTTATGATAATGGTGAAATAACTATTTATGGTTACTATGGCAATATTTTTAATCCATGTTCTTTGAAGGTTACTATCAAAGTAAGATCTTTTTCACTACGAAATGATATTGCAAATTCATTATTTAAATGATCCAAAATGTATTAATGTGTGTTATTTATTATTAAAAAAAAAAATTAATAATGAAGTTATTTTTCATTCTCATAGATATTGTAAATTGTTTTTTAGATGCTCCAATATGTGAATAAGGGTATATGATATATATGTTGATGATTGAGTTAATGATAGGTTTATAATTAACATTATAGTTTGATCTTATTTCAACATGTTGTAAATTTTCAATGTAGGTGAAGCAAATTCAAATTTTTGTGTTCATCCCTTAATAAGTTGTTTACTTTTAACCTTACCTTGAATGACCTCAATATAAGTTGTTTTTCAGTTTTAAACAATATTGTAAATTCATTGTTTCTTTCTAAAGTAATGAGGTCGCGATTCCTTGCGATATCACACATACACAACATAATTTCTTCATAATTTTTATAACAAATTCAATTCCAATATTAAATGGAAAACCACCATAGTCTGTGACTCAATTAAAAGAAAGCATAAACAAACCATAATAAGAAACCACTCAACACAAATAATCATGCACAATTCTACAATTCAATTGAAAACAAACAGAAATACCACAACGACAAATTTGCACAATTTACTCAACAAATTGGTCGAGCTCTAAGGCCTCCATTACATTCATAGAACCTATGCATGTCTCTAAAATATAGAACAATCCACACAACACAAATCAAATCAAAGAAGATCCAAAGGACCTTTGTTCATTCACAAACTCCATATTTATGATTGTGCTCCTTGGATTTTGGCCTTACAACTACACTAATTATCTAAACTCCAAATGTAATGCTTCATATTCCAATGTTTGACAAAAAATGACTAGGGAGAATAAATATTTTACTACATTACAATTTCTTTTTTCTAATGGTTATTTTTTTATTCACAAAATTGAACTAAAACTAAGAAATGTGATCAAATGTTCAAGATAGCTACAATTCCAAGAATGCTCCTTCGGTAGACTCCCCTTGTTGGAAAATGGGAACATCTTGCTCACAGGATTTTTTTTTTTTAACAAAAACGGTTAATATTGTATTTATAAAAGATCAACAGCCTCACTGGAAAGAAGTACATAGAAAAAAAATCCTAAGTCTAATATTAGGATTTATCATACTGGATTCCAAGTTCACTTGCCTATGTTTCCAGTTATCCAAAAATACTGCATTCCATAAATTCTTACATGAATAAATTCGAACAAATTGATGGCCTAATAATTGACAAAAGCAACACATGATTATATTTTATTTTAGGATTGACTTCTGGTCATCATTGGTTGTGTTACTAATGATGTATTTTTGTTCTTCTCGACTACTGTCCAAACTTCTTTGATAGGTGGTGATGTTGTTGTTGATTCAACTATCCCCATATTTTTCTGATCTGGATAACTTGTTTTCTTTGGTGTTGTCAATGTTGCTTCATCTTTATTGGCCTCATCTTCCCTGCTTGAAAGAGGTGGGGAGATAGGGAGAACCTTGCTTTCTATTCTCGTATCAAGATTATCTGAAGCCTTAAAGATTTATATTCTCGGATCAAGAGAATTTGAAGCTTTACTCTTCAATTGAGGGACAGGATTTGAATGATTTGGAGGTGTCTTTTGTGTAGACATGCCTTTGGAATGGGGCATCGGATCTAAATATGTGGAAGAATCATGGCTCAAAGAATCTGGATCTGGAGAAGATTTTCGGTTGTTTGTTATAATTAGTTGATGATCTTCATTGGATCCATCCCACCATCTTGATTTATGTTGTTGCTTCCTCGCCTTCCTATTTCCCTTAGTGCATTGAGCTGCTATGTGCCTTGTTTCAAAACAAGCCCTGCATCACAGGGAGATTCTTTCATAGTCTAGATTTTGGGTCCAGGAGTAGTTTTTGCATCCCAAAATAATTTTTGTTGGAAACCCTTTGCTAAAATCCATTTCCACACAAATTATGGCATATGAGGTGATGCTATGAATTATAGTTTCTTTACTTGCAAAATGAAAGTTTCCTAATACTGATCCAATATCTCTAAGAGAAGTTTCACCCCAAAAATGCAAGGGAAGATTCAGAATTCTGACCCAAACTAGATTAGAAGAAATAACAGCAGTCATAGGATTGACGCAAGGAATCTAGGGCATCATACACAAACCTGAGTTTCCCCAAAACCAAGAGCAAGAGTCAAGGATCAGATCCGATCTGTTGCAAGATCAAAATCAACAATGAAGAAACCTTCAAACGAAGGTGAATGAACAAATATTCCTTAATGAGAGGCTTCCAAAGGGATGAGATCCACAAGTTATGGCCAAAGCCCATTGAACCGGCAAATTAAATCATTTTCCCGAAAATACTCTTCCTCATCTTCAGCTTCCTGGCCCACGAGAAGAGAAATCGTTGGGGCTTCTTGAACCAAGAACGGAGCAGAGGGGGAAGAATTGGCTAAGATTTGAGATTTAACAGCCTCATTGAAAGAAACTGAGGTGCTACCCATAGGACCGGAAGAAGGAGGCACGCATGGTTGAACAACAGAGCAAGGTTGAGAAGTACTATTGTGAGGACTGGAGCCAGATCCATTGTGAATGGAAGCCAACATTGCCATGGAAGAGAGAATAGCTATGGCCAAGAGGTCGAGCTGCAAAAGGAATGGTGGCTAGGGATAAACCCTAGCCATTGATGTGGTCGTGAAGCACAAGAGCGACATCCTATTGCAAAAGAAAAATATCATTACGATTATATCTTGCTCACAGGATTGTTAATAAGTCAACGATCCTTGATTATCTTCATCATTTCTTTCTTCTCTTCTTCAACCTCTTCTACACTTTGAAGCACTCATCATTCAACACTCTACATTAAACATCATTATCCTTCCTTATTATAATCTACATCTTTTCACTTTGTAATTCTATACAACTCATATACATACTCAACTTTTCCATCCTACTTGCTTGTTTTACCTTCATTATAATTACCATAATATCTTCTACCACTTTCTATAACTAATACACATTTGGCAATTATTGCAAATCTCACCCAATGGGGCTCATTGCCTCAAACTTCTCCCTGACAATGGTACTTATTATCTCCCCATTCTCCCTCTTTTGCAACATTACCACTATCTCAATGAACTTGACTAATGCTTTCTTGTTAAGCATCTTCTCGTTCCAATTTTCTTTTAATTCCACCAATTTGTTGTTGTGATCATCTTCTTCTTGCTACTAGTATGTTCCATCTTCATTCTCTCGAATCAACTCTTCCTACTCCAACTGTTGCATCTTTACTTAGCATATTCCATGTGATTTTTCATTTTTATACCTTCGACTTCACCTAAGACAAAGTCACCACACAAAACATTATGGGAATAAAACATTCCAACTTGCGTCTCTCCCACCAGTACATCTATTGTAACATCATATCCTTGCAATTCCACTACTACATCTTCTACTGCAACATGACTCATTATTCCAACAATATATTTACTCTCCACACATACTCTTTCGAACAAACTACTACTCTATGTTGTTTCTTGAGTTTATCACACAAATTGGTTTGCCTCAATATTTTCCCTATAGTCTTCTACTGCAAGTCTTTCTCCTACACCCTGCTTTGACATGTTATCAACAACATACTCTTCACACACACTTTCCTCACTAGTTTTCTCAACAACATCCACTCCACTAGCACACTCAACGTTATCCACAACCACAATCGAAAGAATTCATTTTTCTTTCTCCTCTCATTGCCTAGTCTCATGCTTTCTCTTCATATGCAACTTCTCAATTCTTAAAAAAAATGATAAACCTCTTCTAATGACTACATATTCTCTGCACTTATCTTCCTTCTAATATATGACTTCAATCCACCCACAAACTACATTATCTTTTCCTCACTATCTTGTTATGCATTTTGTGGTGGATCCATTTTTAATCGGTCTCAATAGAGTGTACAAAATTATGGAAGTTGCTTCATTTACTCTACATGAGCGACTTCTAACAAAGTTACATGGTCAATAGTGAAGAAAGTACACATCATGGGTATTTGAAAAAGAAAAAAGAAAAGCATTCATTCTCTGAATTTATTCGTCATTATTTGTTCTTTGTGGATAATAAAGAGGTATGTGTGATATGTGACTTTGTTCAACCCCAATCATTAGTTTCCAAAGACAAA
This sequence comes from Picea engelmannii, assembly GCA_009831015.1. NCBI lineage: Eukaryota > Viridiplantae > Streptophyta > Pinopsida > Pinales > Pinaceae > Picea > Picea engelmannii. The sequence goes on along the minus strand of ML782345.1, from coordinate 161,469 downwards.
TTGATTTATGTTCCATGTATAGTAAACAAGTGAAAGGGAATTGAAATCAAGGAACTATTTCCCCTCCAACACTAATGAAAGTTATCATAAGACCGAAATCCTGCATCTAACTTAGGTTCAACATACAAATTGAATGTCTCAAAATTAGTTGGTGTTGGTGCACAATTGAAATACCTTGATAGGCATGCAATAAACTTAGTTAAATATATATGGATAATAATGATGGATAGGTAAATCAAAAGGCTATTGCCTATAGTTGGGTCTAATATCTAAGATTGCTAATGGTTGTTCCTTGGGAAGATCTAAATAATTTCCTTTCTCGATATTGGGAAAGTCCATTAACCAACATAGGCATAAAGTTTCCAATAGGAATGAAGCTAGACTCCATATCCCCTTTGCTCATATATCTACTTCCACTTGAAGACCTAGTATAAAAAGGAAGCCATGCATTAGAATCATGCATGGAGACAACATTCAAACAAAGCAAAGGAGATTTTCAAAAGGATGATTCTAAACCTAGTGAATGTTATGTATATAAAATAACATTGTCAATACTATGCACATAGACACATTATAAACATAATTACTAACTTGACAAGAATTGTGACCTCAAAATGAGAACTCTAGCCCTAAAAACCCATATTTTTGGGTTAAAAACACCAAAATCAACCGCCATTTCAAAAAGTGGTGCTAGTAGTAGCACTCTTTTTCTTTCAGGATTAAAATCACCACCTTTTGCAACCATGGCCTTAAAAACGTTGTAATGTTTTCGACGAAAACATTAAAATCGACCCTTGAATCAAAAAATGGTGCAAACAACAACATCATTTCTTATTTTTGAGGTTAAAACTACAACTTCTTTGATACCTTCGGACTTGAAAATTGGTATTGTTGCAACCATAATCTTAAAAAATACCATCGAATCAAAAAGTGGTGCTTCCAATAGCAGCCCCATTTTTTATAAGGGATAAAATTTCAAGTTTTTTGAAATTGCAACCTTTATAATCGATACCCTTGGAACCAAAACCTTAAGACCAATAGTAGAATCGAAAAGAGACGTTACCAATAGCACTCTCTTTTTTTCGAACCTAAAATTATAACATTTTAGAAACCATAACCCAAAAGACCGACACTATTGCAAACAAAATTGTATATATATATATATATATGGAAAACCATAAATGAAATTAAAAATAAATAAATAAATAAATTTACTCAAAATATTAAAATTAAATAAACAAACAACAAAAACATCATAATTAAAAAAATAATAATAATAATAAAATAAAACATTAAAAACAATTTTTTTAAATAAACATAAAAGAAAATTAATTTAAATTTTATATATATATATATATATATATATATATAAACATTCAAAAACTAATAAACAAAACATTTATAAAAACAAAATTCATATGATGTTGGGGGCACCCCAACATCACATGAATTTCTTATTTACTCCCCAACCTTCATGTTGTTAAAGGAACAACTAATCCCCAAACATTATATAAATTTCTTATTAGAAACCTCCTCATTGTTACCATATCTTTGAGTGTAGTGTCAAATATTAATTTACATGATTGAGATCAATTGATTAAATTCATATCAAAATCTATAAATCTATTACTAATCGAACCAAGACAATTTTACAAGATGAACCCCAAAGAAAAACTAAAGATAAATAACAATAGATGATTGAATTCAAAAATCGTTCATATCAAATCATTGGTTCCCACTCCTTTGAATTATGGGAGGACGAACTACCCCACACCCCATCATCGCTCACGATGGAAAGGCAATGTGGATGGCAGTGGCCCTCCATACCACCACTCAAAGAAGTAGCAATGGCTACTCCTTTGAATGGCGGGAGAGAGGCGCACTAATAAGAAATCCATGTAATGTTTGTGAGTGGCAATGTCTGCCCCCAACATCACATGAATTTTGTTTTTATACGTAATTTATTTAAAAGGTTTTTTTTTT
>ML782345.1:144620-159436 GCA_009831015.1 Picea engelmannii | reverse complement strand
TTTGTGATTTTCGAGCCATGGTTTTTAAAATGTTATAAATTTAAGGTCCCCATAAAAGAGAGTGCTATTAATAGTGTTTCTTTTTTATTCTGCAGTTGGTCTTAAGACTTTGGTTCTGAGGGTATTAGTTGTCAAGGTCATTGTTTCAAAAAACTTTCAATTTTATTCCTAGAGAAAGAGGGGGCTATTACTAGGAGCACCACTTTTCGATTCAAGGGTTGATTTTAATGTTTTGATTGCAACGATATCGATTGTCAAATCCACAAGTTTCAAAGAAGTTGTAGTTTTAACCTCAAAAAATAAAAAATTATGCAATTGTGAGTGTCACTTTATGATTCGAGGGTTGATTTTGAGGTTTTTTTCAACAACATTATGACGTTATTAAGTTCATCGTTGCAAAAGATAGTAATTTTAATCTAGAAAAAAAATGGTCCCATCGATAGCACCATTTTTTGAAACAAGGGTAAAAATAGCCACTAAATGTGACCTCTAAAAAAACGAGAACCATGTAGGGTTCTTTTCAAGTTGGTAACTATGTTTATAGGACATGAGACTTTAATGTATTATTAAAAGGTGCATTCATAAAGACATAACTTTACATGATTGGTCACCAAAAGACCTATAAATGCAAGGTCATTCTTCATTGTAAAACATCAATCATTTTTATATTTTATTCAAATATACATTTAGTTGTTTTTGGTCTATCAGATTAAAAGTTAAAAGCTATAAAACCTTCTACTACATTGGCATTAGAGCTAGACCTAACCCAATAAAATTTAAGAAGCAATGGAGTTATCAAGGAAACTAGTACTCAATGATGAAATAAATACATAATTACAAAACCATAAGGAAGACAAAAGATCTTTGAAATCTCATTTGGATAGCATTGAGGTTGGTATGAACAAGCAACAAGAAGAATTAATGGAAATGTTGACTAAGCAAGGTAGGAAATGTTGACTAAGCAAGGTAAGAAATGTTGGAAAAGTCAATATATTGTAGGTAATGAGGGAAGAGGGGAAGGTGGAAAGATGTGGGGTATCAGGGAGTTTATAGGCATTGTGAGGTATAAAAATAGGTATCTAGTAAAAATAGGGTTTTTTTTTATTAAAATTATGTTATGAGAAAGAATTTTGAGAAATATTTATCAATATATAATAAAATTAGGAGTATTCTTTAATATCTCATAAATGCATATGTTATATCACAAGTTCATTGAATAAAAACTATACCCATTATATAATAAAATAGACTATATAATAAAACTAACTAACTACACTAAACTTTAATAAACTTTAATAATTTTGATTCATAAGTAATATAGATAAGATTCCATAGGTAGGTAACAGAGATAAGGTGTGCATACCCATCATAGGATGGAATGGACTATACAATGGATTATAATTGGGACAACTTTGATTTTCATTTATGTAGATAAGGTGTGAAAAGTAATATATGTTTAATAGGACTTAGATCGAGTAGTAAAAGGCAAAGAACATTTGCATTCTCTATATACAAGTAAAACACACGAGCAAACGGCAAGGGCCCAAATGACATGTATTTGCATTTTCAAATGGTAGTAACATTGAGAAAGACCCAAAGTTATGATGCAAGGATAAAACACGTAAAGATTTAATATGATTTATTAGAAAAATAAATTATTCATAGGTTATACATAGGATTTCTAAATTGGTGGAAATGAAAAGTGAAAAAAAAAACTATTTTTATAGGCATAATGGAATATAAGGAAAATGTTAGATAATATTTTTTATTTTTTTTCTCAATGAAATCAAGGTTTTAGTTTTTTATCCACGAAAATTTAGAATTTCCTAATAGGGTTAATATCAATTCAATAAGGGTAAAATTTATTGTAATGCATATATAGCATCTAGTAAAGGATTCTTATAACTTTTTTAGAAAAAATTTAGAAGGGTTCAATATCCATTCAATAAGGGGAAATCAAGGTTTTAGTTTTTTATCCACGAAAATTTAGAATTTCCTAATAGGGTTAATATCAATTCAATAAGGGTAAAATTTATTGTAATGCATATATAGCATCTAGTAAAGGATTCTTATAACTTTTTTAGAAAAAAATTAGAAGGGTTCAATATCCATTCAATAAGGGTAAAATTTATTGTAATGCATATATAGTATCTAGTAAAGGATTCTTATACCTTTCTTAGAAAAATAAATGTAGAACAAAAAACCATAAAAATCAAACTAAAAGTATTGTGAGAAAATAATATGAAAAAATAGAGGTTCTCAACACTTACAATAAAGAAACTTAACAAAACTTAGAAAAGGGTCCCCAAAAATCTTTTTAGCTCATAAAATGAAAACCAATTGGCTTTCAGTTATTTGAAACAAAAATAAAACATGGATAAAGTAACAAGGCATAACCTAGTTAAATAGATGCATGGGTTCTTCTAATAATCTAATGTATCTTTGTCTATTGAGCAATTGTTCATCTCTTATGCTTTCAATCTCAATGGACAAGAATTATTATAAAAGAATCAACGCCAAAATCGTTTTTAAATATGTAATGTTTTTCCACAATAGCATGAATCTTTGTCTATTAAGTAATCGTTGATCTCATGTACCTTCAAAAAATGACAGAACCATAACAGAAATATCACGAGGGTCTAAAATAAAAATCAAATCAATCCATCATTCTAAATTGCCAAAGTAAATCACTATATTGGTCAATTGCAATCATTTTTATGGTTCAACAACTTTTCATGCCATATGGTCTAGTTTGTTAAGGGATCACATCCAATCTGATTTGATCACAAGGTTTGTTTATTATGTAGTGAATTTGACCATGTTTGTTCAGGGTTCTCTCACAAGGTACATTGAAGCAGGGCATCGTACCTTGTTTGTTTATGGCATTCTCATTTAGAGTTCATTATAGAAGGTCATCCAACCTAGTTTACTCATAGGGTTGTCTTACATGGTTTGTTCAAGCAAGTAATAGGACTTGGTTTGATCACATGGTTCAAGTAAATCCAAAAAACATGGAGTAGAAGAGAATGTTCAAATGTGAAAACACATCATTAACTTGCTTTCTCAAAAATTTCAAAATGGTAAGCTAACCTCAAATCATTTATAGTGAAATTTTTTCCAAATGGTAACTTAACCCCAAATCCTTTATTGTGAAAAAGATTATAGTAAAAATAATGATCAAGGATAAAATAATGTTTGACTCATTATGTCATTAGCATTTCTAATTATGTCTTAATCATCCACTAATCCATTTCCTATTTAGGATGCATTTTGTGGTGGTAATTTCTCATGCTTCTTGAGGGAATTGATAAATTCTCCCCAAGTGGGTTCTAACACATACATTTTAGCGTCATCTTTGGCATGTTGTACATAGAAAGTATCCTAATAATCTTTGACATGAGGAAGGGACTTCATGTGAAGGTAATCTTCTCATTATGAGAAAATTTATAAATGGATAAATAACCCTCTAGTAGATTTAACCATCTCTCCAATGTTTATGCATATATCTTGCCTTTAAACAAAGGATATCAATATTAATGTGTACCTTGAAAGGTGTCTCTCCTCTAAAATGACTTCTAACTGAATGTGTCTTTCTATCTATTGGGATTCGTTGGAGGATCTTGCTAAATGATCCACCATCTCATTTATTTTTTTCTCAAGGGATCCCTTGAGCAACAACTTTATGAGATTTGTTACTCCATCATCTTTCTTTGTTTCATCCACCATGGGAGGTCACTTGGGTTGTCAAGGAATATATTTACCAGGCTCAGTTAGTTTGAGGCCCAATTCCTTATACCCTAACCTCATCAAGGACATGCATGGAAAAACAATAAAGAGAAGATTGTTCTAGTAATAATGATCCATATATGATAAAGAACAAAGTGAAAGAGCACAATATTTTATAGAGAGCACGAGACACAAGTTTGAATACCCTAACCTCATCAAGGATATGCATGGGAAAATAATAAAGAGAATATTGCTCCAGTAATAATGATCCATATATGATAAAGAACGAAGTGAAAGAGCACAATATTTTATAGAGAGCACGAGACACAAGTTTAAATACCCTAACCTCATCAAGGACATGCATGGGAAAACAATAAAGAGAAGATTGATCCAGTAATAATGATCCATATATGATAAAGAATGAAGTGAAAGAGCAGAATATTTTATAGAGAGCATGAGATACAAGTTTGAAAGTTGAGTATTGTAGTGAAAATCAAAGTATTTTAATGAATTAAATGGTGAAAATCATTGCAATGTACATAACAATATATAGTGTTTTTTCAATTGGGTGTAGCTCGAGCGATTGTGAGGAAAAGTTGTTACCCTCCCCACCCAGGTTTAAATCCCAGTTTATGACGGTGTGCTCTTAGTGAGCAATATATATATATATTCATGAGTTGTCAACATGGTCTTATGCCCTGAAGAAACTACATCATGGAGGGAAAATGTTTTCCTAGGAGTGTATCTCCCAATAGTACATACAAAGAAAAAATTTGTTGAGGAGAAGGAGATAATAGTTAAGTTACCTATCCTTCTCCATTTTCTTATAATTGCATGGTGTTTTGTTTCAACTCTAAAATTAATGAGATGCCTAACCTTTACCTATAACATTACTAATAGTCTTGTTAGGCGAGTTATTTAAATTTGGAATTAGAGCACCCAAGTTAAAAAACCATAGGCATGTGGGCTATAGCTCGAAAAACAATTTCTTGTGTTATTGTAAATCTAAATGGAAAATGTTGAAATGGTTAATTTTAATTTTTTTTTACAAAGATCATGGTTAAAATTTTAGATCATAGTTAAAAATTTAAGTACTAAAACTACACCTAGAATTTCTAAACTTGAAATATTGATATTGCCAATCCTATTTAGACAATTATTATTGTCAACGAGTTAGAATACTATAATTATCAACCAATGATAGGTTAAGAACGATATATATATATATATATATATATATATATATATTATTGTAAACTTCTTGGAGTCACATAATAAGATACATTTAGAACTACTAAGAGAACAAGGGGAGCTACAAAGAACCAATTCCTTGCCTTAAGCTTGGATAATATGAGAGTTGTCCATTTATTTATTACCATAGATAGGGGAGCCTCTAGTTTGTATTTTGGTTCCTTATACCAAATCACATTAAGTCAATTAGATGGATTTCTACGAGCCAAGTGATTTTCCCAGTTCCTAAGAAAATTATTTACTAACCAACAACCACGAATTGCATAAAACCTTATGCATTTCCCCTTACACTTAAATTTTCAATCTATGTCCCATGCGGAAGGCATTGTTTGTTAAAGCATCTTTAGCAGATCGTACAAAACAAGCAAGAGAGTGAGCACAGATCTCCAATGAAGAGTTGAACGAAGTATTCACAAACCAAACAATAGTCTATTAAACTTTTAATAATGATCTTTTAAAGTAACCCATCATATCCCTTCCAAGGGGTTCAAACTTGTCCTAGAAGGGTAATTCAAAAAAAACCTTCAAAAAAATGTAAATTTTGAAATCACTTGTCATTTATGAAGGACGACAAACATCATAAAATGTCAAAAGAAGGGGCAGATTTTCAACAACCCATCAATGTCCTCACTTCCAATTATTTGTTGGTCAATGAGCATTGGTTCATCACATAATACTTTCCTTTGGCATCTAAAGACTAAAATCATCTCTACCTAAGTTGTCTCTTATATATTCCCTAATACAATGTACCTTTCCACAACATTAAATCCATCACATAGCTCACACCTAGATAAATATCCCACCATCCTATTGGTGTATGCATTATTTTATGTGTCACTTAATCAAAGTTTCCCAAAGAACACCTTGTCTTTGTGAATCCCCACTTGAATTCATGTGTTACTAGCATTATTGATTCTTGTCAATATTGGAATTGACATCGCATTTAGTTTACATACTTCATGTTTTTGAATCCCACACTTACCATAATGCCATTTCCTTTATTATTTTTGCCTCTGACACTCACCATAATGCCATTTCCTTTGTTATATTTTCCTCCACTCTTGGCTCTGTTAAAAACCAAAACAATTTTTCATAGGTTATGGATGTAAATTGTAATGACATTGGGAGCTTATTTTTAAGATTAATTACAAGTGAGTTGCTAAATGTCGATTTTGACGAGCAAACAATAGACATCAAACAAACCCATGGAAATAGGGAATTTCTCTTTTTTCATGTTCATGTATTCCATCTCACTAATAGCATAGAACATGTTGATTCATATTTATTTTATTGCATTCATAATGTTATGTGTTTACCTGTTAAACTCATGACATGCTTATAGATTTGATATCTAATACGATTATTATTTTAGCACATTGGTGGGCCTCCCAACCACTTAGTATGTAATTCATGTCATCCCCACTAATACAATAGATAATGGGAACAAAACACATAAACAAGAATTAAATGTAAATCTCTCAACAATCCACCAATCTTGTACAAGTTTGGTCAAGCTCATCATAAAGATAATGCATAGTTTTTCTTTGTTTCACATAAAACTATTTAATTATTATGTTTGGGATTAAAAACTCTATTAAGCTTGGTGAAATATATCTAACTTGTATGTTCTTGGTTAAGTTTAGATATGAAATTATACAAAATGAACCTTGTCAACATCACAAAACCTAAATATGGATTACAACAATGAGAATTGTGATTATGTCCATTCAATTTATAGCATCATCAAATCCTCACTCCTTTGTTCTTGAAAATGATCATTCCCTTTTTTATGATTCCATGCATCTTTATCAATCACACTCTTTCACTTTCTTCTTTTTGTTTCTAGCAACAATGACATCGGTGTGACCATACTTTACAATTATTTTGAGAATGACCCATAGATTTCTTTCCCCCTCCCTCATCCAATCCCAAGATTGAGGATATGTATCCTTTATAGAATTAATGCTTGGAGCAACATTTTTTATGTTGGGAAAGATTCTTAAGAAAGCTAGGGAGAAGGTAACATAATTTTTATTATAACCAAACTTATGTATTAGGGATTTTTCTCTAACATCTTACTCTTTCATGCATTTTCACATGGTTTGAAAGATAAAGTGAACAATCAATATCCTCAATAAAAATAGCATACTTGGTGGTCTTGATGAGTAATTTCCTTTAGTTTCATGTTTTCATGGATCTTGGGAAGCTCTAAATCATAAACATCTTAACCTAAATAATAAGCAATGGATGTAGTCATGCTAGATTGTCATGTTCTTAGAGGCCTATAACTCAAGTAGGGTCTCTTCATTGCTTTTATAGTATTTTGATAGAATTATCACCCTTCAATTAAGGCCTCGAGATATACTACAACTTCTTCGTTTATAGCGAGATCTAGAATGAATATGACTCCCATGGTTAAGCAATATTGAGGTATGTTCAAGATATGAATATAATATGTAGTGCTCAGGCATCATATGGATACATACATTATATCCTCTCTTGTATGGGTGTTTACAAAAATGATTGATTTTGTGATTGTGTCTAAAGTTTTATATTTTCATTTTTAACACTTTAAAATTCCTCCAAAGAAATGTGGCTCAATGGTTATGAATTGTTGTTATTATTAATGAATTTATAACCCATGAAAAGGTTATATCTGAAATTAAAATGTATGCTTATTATTACTTTGTATTGAAATTTCAACTTATCTATCTGGTTGTTCGTTAAATTTTAACATTTTAAATAATTGGAAGGGCAATATTTTATTTAGAATATTTTTTTTAAGTGTGTCCCTAGTTTACTCGTGTCAATTAAAGTGCAACTACTTTTTGACTTTTCATCATGGAAGGGTTGAATTGATATATACCCTTCAAGTTCAAATTAAGATTAACCCTTCAAATTTGATCATAGCTTGTGACGACATCAACATAGTTTAAAAAAGCACTTGAGATAAGAAAATATTGTTTTCCAACAATATGTATTAACACACACATAATGGAGATCATTGTTTTACATTGTGGATTTATTGTGTGGCCTAAAAACCCGAGCATGTCCATCATGAGAGAATTGACACTATTAGAACTGTTTCTTTTTTATATATATAACATATAGCCATTGTTGTCTTCAACAACCATGGAGGTGACATTTTAATACGTCTCTTTAGAGTTGGCGGGCCCTCTAAACTCTAATATTTTGCATGTTTTGGCCACCCATTGGTATACTCTTAAAACATTTGTTTTTTTCAAAAATTGGCTTTGTTAATACCTACTTCAAAGTGTTGCTAGTTTGCAAAAAGTGATTTTACATGTACCTAGCTTACAAAATTGTCAAGTGTTGTTACACATACCTAGCCTACAAAATTCTTTGGAAAATCGACCTTCACATTAGGAATATAGCATTGAAATATACATCACTTTTAGCTTGTTGGACACACCGACTACACGGAGAGGGGGGGGTGAACAGTGTAGGGCTCTTTTTCACAAAACTTCCCTTTCAAAAAGCTCATTAGTTAGCAATCACCATTTGATCATTACTTATTGTTGTCATTTATAACCAGTTAAATGTGAACATACATCAACAACATATATCGGCAACATATCATCAATAAACCATCACCACAAGGAACACAAAGAACCCAAGATGTATGTACAATTTTATTTTTATTACGGACTACAATCCTTGGTTTTATCAACAACAACTGAATAGAGTACAACTCTACGAGAGCACCAGCTCTATAATGTAAGACTCAACTTACACCCTCAACACCAACTGAGATGAGGCAACAATCCTCAACAGATATCAATCTGTCAATAGGTACGCAACCTGTCAGTAGTGCATCATGCGTATGTACATGCCCTACCAGTAGTACAGCTCACGTATGTATGCGGCCAGTCTGTACTACAGCCTGTGTATCACATATGAGTTACTTAGGGTTTTCTCTTCAATATGAACTCGGATCCTCTGCAACCTTCAATCACATTCTCTTATGTATTTCACTGTCCAATCTGATCCATAACCAATCATAACACATCCAAGCTCTCCAACAACTTACTCATGCTTCTTAACCATACAACATGAATGCTACTCAATCATGTATAAGCAACCAGTATACTATAGAAATCATATCATATTGAATCATAAAAGTTATGCTTACTCCATCAACCAACACAAACCATATCACAACATCCATACCAAGAATGCCTTAAGCATTCACTACAAAACCATCAAGAGTATCCATCAAGACAACAATGTAACCATACCAGAGTTTCTATGGTAGATCTGAGCCCATAGAATGTAGATCTGGAACCTGCTTCAGTATTCAAGAGCCATGCACCATCTCACACACAAGTCTTCATGAATTCATCCAATGTACTCCCCATGTCCTTATTAAGCCCGCGTATGTATGCACCCTCGCTCACTACAGCCTGTGTATACTGTTGGTCTCCGGTTTTGATCATGTTTTCTTGCCTATATTATATTCCACAGACCTCCATTTATACGCCAGTACCACCCTTTTGGCCTCGTTTTGACATAATTAATATCTCCCTACCATTCAATGGGGTTACTTAAGGTATCTTTGCATTTCAAGCTATTTTTATGCACTTTAATGCTTTAAATTGATATTGGAACTAATGTCGCTTGGGTTAGGTACCACTTCTATTTTTGGAACAGGATGTCGGTACCAGGTACCAACTCGTACCCGTGGAGATACCAATGGAGCCGCTCAAGATCTATGCGTTATGGTCCGAATGGGAGACAGAGAGATTCGTATGACAGCTGGAGTCATCGCCACAGGGTGCTCGAAGGCGTAATGATAAATCTGGGTCGTGCTTCTTCATCGTTCACACTTCGTGACACTACATGTCACGAAGATGTGAAGTATGTTTTAAAACTTGATTCCAAGACTGTTATGAACAGGGAGGACCCGTTTGTTTTATGTATCGTTTTTTTAGACTGTTATGAGTAGGATTTCTATAAAAACCCGGGATCACTCCTGAGAATGGGTTGTTGTTGGATTATGTTGGACTATGTTATGTTATAGACACGCATTTTCTGAATATCAAAACTGTTGTTGCGTCATGCTATTCGACTGATATATGATTTGAAGTATTCTCTTTTGAGTTAATGGAGCGTAAAGATTATACAATGTTTGCATATAATGTTGTAGTTAGTTTTGGTTCTTTCCTCCGGCGTTTGTACCGTTTGGTTGGGCCCGCCAAACTGGTGCAAGTCGATGTGTTACTCTATTTCAGACTTAGTTCATTTCAGTGTTTTAGAAATTGCATAGGAGGTAGCTTAACAATCATAGATTTAGTTGTTTCAGTGTGTTAGCATTTGCTTACATGAATGGTATACCTATAGCTCATAGTGTGTCATCGATTTAGTTGCTTCAGAATCGTGTTTATCCATTCTTCAATTGAATCGTTCCAGCATACTGTTATCTTTTGTGTTGATGGGTATTGCATGCATAACTGATGCCTGTAGGGTTTAGCGTATGAACATAGTTTGTTTGGCTTCTAGATTTTGATTCGAACATAACTCAGAATTGGCATGAACTTTGTTTTGTTAGACAGTTTAGTTACCCTGCTTACTTAGAACAGTTAGATTACAGTTAAGTCAAAAGGAGCTCCTGGTACCAGTAAGTAGGAAAGTACTCTGTTTTCCTGTAGACAGCTTTAGATTCATTTTGATGACCAGATTGAATGCATTTTCGAAAATACTCTTTGTGTAATGACTTGAATAGAAATGGTGATGGTAGATGATCGGACATAGAGGTAAAATAATCTTGTGGAACCACACTTTTGAATAGAAATAGCAGTACTAGCATTTGAGCACAAGATTGTTTTCTGTTGATGACTTAAATAGGAAATGCCCAGTTTTAAGATAATCATTAAAATTCAAGTTCTCAGGATAAGTGTGTGTTTTCTTCTAAAGATAGCATTCAGATAGAGACTAGAACCTTACCCGCACATACAGTGTAGCAGCTCGAAGTTTACCAACCCTGGTTTGACAATTTAGTGTTTCAGGTCATTTAAATATTCAATTTAGCAGCCTGACATATACCTCAGAAACTAGGGTTTCTGAACTTTTGACACTTTTGTCGTCATGATCTCAGACTTACCGAAACTTTGATGCATCCATGAGATCCTCCATATCTCCTCTCTCTCAGAATAGATCTTCAATACTTGCTCAAGAGATTACATGAGAGATGCATTTTTACAAGAGACCCTTGCCTCTTATTTATACTTTTCAAGTAGCTTCCTTAGAAGCATCTTCTAGGTCACTTATCCCACTTCTAGGTCACTTAACCCATTTCTAGGTCACTTTACCCATTTCTAGGTCACTTAAACTATTTTCCTCATTTTTAGGTTTAACCACTTTCCATAATTAGAAAGTTCTCCATTTCTTTATCATTTAAATATTCCTCCTTGACTTTGCCACCTCACATTATTATTTAAATAATCCTCCTTGACTTTGTCATTTTTCTTTACCATTTAAATAATAATTTCTTATTTTCAAGCACTTTGACTTCTTTGACCTCTTGGGGATTCAAGCCAACATATGAGGGTCCTTCATCTTTGTAGGGCCATAACTCTCAAACCATGAGGAGTTATGTGACATTCCCCATACCACCAGAAATGGCATGACAAGCACTATCCATGTAGGATAGTTTCACTAACAAATTCATTGATCATCATCTCATTATTTCACATATAATCATGGGTTCTCTTCACCATACTTCAAGGATAGCTCAACCGCAAAGCGTCTTCCCGTGAGGGTTTTCACCATAAGGGGACCACTTTGGATTTCATCCATTTGTACTCCTTATCAATCATGATAATACAATAATGACTCATATTTACATCAACCCAACTATGCATCATATCAATGACTATGATTCCACTTGTCATTTATCCATTCACATCAAGGACAATACATCAATCAATCAATCCTTTGGCATAAATAAATCCCTTGACATCAATCAATCACTTGACATCAATTAATTAAACCTTTGGCATAGTTGACAACATGATCCAACAATATCCCCCTTTGGCATTGATGGCAATATCAACATTGATGTCAACATGTAGACAAGGCATGATCTACATCAATAGTCATCAATCACATCAATGTGACTATCTCTCCCCTTTTGACATCAATGGAAAAGGGTCATTCTTCTCTTGGGGTTGCTCCCCCTACTTGAACTCTCCTTGGGGTTGCCCCCCCTATCTAAATGTCGTTGATCTTCCTCTGAATAATATCTCCCCTTTTTGAACAAGGGATATCACTATGATGTAATGTTGAAGATATATCGTTGATGCTCCCCCTGTTATCATTGCTCCCCCTAGAATTATGCCTCTGTACTTTTTCTCCAAATATAGGGCTCTTTCCTCCTAGAATCATGGGAATAAGAATGACTCCCCCTATGGGTATGTCTCCCCCTATATTCTTTGCAATATGAACAATATGCTACCACTGCAATATGCTTCTATTGCAAATGCCACTGCTCAACTGGATCATAGAACAATCGCTCTTTCTATGACGATCCTTGGACTTGTCCATGCATCAAAACTCGTGCCATACCATGAAACAAAAGATATGTCAACAATGAGATAGAGAATCATGAATAAAACATCAACCAAGTACATCATGTACCAAATTGTGTTCCCGCAATGCACAACACCCATGTACATCAACACCATACAATGTGTCATCATCAATGGAATGCATCAACCATAAAAAACATGTGCCAATGGTGTACCAATCATATGCCTCCATCAACATGCCAACCATGTGCATCTACCAATGGTGTACTTTTAGCCAAGTACTATCTTCCAAACATATACCATCTATGAGTGTACCAAACATGTACATCACCATTTGTACCAAGAAAGTACATCATCCATGCACCAATGCATGTATGCCAAATCCATAAAACATATGCCAATCAAACTTCCAGTAGGTGCCTCAATGTGCTAGAAGTGTACCAATCATGCATCAACCATAGATCAAGCTCATCAATGATGTACAGCATGATCACCTCATCAACTCACCAACTACATGTTCCAATATGTAGTCCAACCATATGCAAAATGCATGCATAAAATATGCTTCTAATAATACTTCATAAGATATATCAATGAAACTCAAATATGTACCAGCCATGTACCCCAACAGATCATCCTCAATCCTCCATTTACTACAGCAAATACTAGGCATCCAACAATACATGTACTAGTAGTGTGCTTCAATAGATCAATGACATATCTAGCTAGCATCATCAAGATATATCACATAACCAAGGTGCCATAACTTCACGGTCCTAACCAGCATTGTCTTTCAATAGAAAAAGACTCAATCCATACTCATGGGTTAGTTCTATGCATCCAAGATAGCCTTTCATTTTATATCATTACATTGCATAATCCAATATGTAATCATGAAAACTTGTAGCAAACAATGTCAAAACCTGCAACAAACTATGTCAGACCCTGTAACACGGAGTTATACCATCACATCAAGTTGCAACCCATGTGCAAAGCCCTCTTTACCTAGGTTTTACCACATATATGTGGTCTGCTACACAGACAACTCGCATATGTACGCGGCCTATTCAAGGTCAGCCTACATATGTATGCAACTGTTACCACTATCACTCGTGTATGCTTCAGTAAATTACACACTTGAGCTTCCCTCAAGGCTTCCATTATGCTCTGGTTGTTCAGTCTTCTTCACCCACTTCTTAAGGTGTCCCTGCTTCTTAGAACTTGAGCTATGAGCTTCCATCTTTTCAAATATGTCTCCATTCCTTACTCCATTCCTTCTTCTAGTCATGCTATATGAAGTCCTCATCATGGACTTTCTTCTTGTGTTCCAGCAATCCTGGGATTTGTGGCCAAATCCACTACAGTTGTAGCATCTCATGTTGTGGCAGTGAACAACAATGTGTCCTACTTGATCACATATCCAACACCTTATCGTGTTATGAAATATTTCATTATTTCTCCTTGCATAATATCTTCATTCCAAATCTTTGTGACCATATTCAATACATGAATAACATTGACCATGAAAAACACTTTCATACCTTTGCTTTAGTGTCCATCCCTTTTGAGGTGTAAAGATGGCTTCTTGATGTCTTCCTTGCTTTGATCTTTTGAAATTTTCTTTGTCTTGTGTAGATGGTTGATTTTCAACATTGTCTTCATCCTTTGAGAATGAGGGACTTACCTCATGCTTCTTTGAGGTGCTTCCTTCAACATGTGTAGCTTCTCTCTTGTATCCAAGACCTGATTTATCATTTGGTGATCTTTGACTTTCCAAGATCTCATTCAAGATTGTTGAGCTATTCAAGAATTTGTTTGACTTCTCTACTTTATTTCTAATATCAACAACTTCAGCCTCTAACTTATGACATGACTCTTCCTTTTCATTTACTTGACACTTCAATAGTTCATCTACCCTTTTGGCTTCTTCGATTTGGGTCTTGAGATGGACAATAATTTCAATACTTTTGCTAATCTCAGCATCTACCTTCTTATCTTCTTTTTCATTATTTAGTCTTGTGATCTCTTCTTCCTTTTCTTCTAATTGAGTCTTATTACTCTCTTCTTGTTCTTTGAGCATTTCCTTTAACTTCAAGATGTTCCTTTGACTCTTCTTAAGAAACTTTTTAGTGTTATCTGAAAGATATCTATAGTATATATAATAGTGGTCATTGCTATATTCATATATACTTCTTTCAACTTTCTCTTTAAGATCCGATAGTTTTTCTTCTACTTCTTCCATGGGATAACAATCAATTGATTCTATCCAAACTACTTCTAGATTTTCTTCTT
>ML782345.1:114097-137772 GCA_009831015.1 Picea engelmannii | reverse complement strand
TCCCATAGAATGAGGGACAACCCCTTCTTGGGTCAATATACCCTAAAATCCCAAGAGATAAGGAAATGGAGGGGAATAATGATGGAAAGTGGTAAGTATGGTCAGGAATGGTATGATGGATCATTAAGAGAGTTCCCAATAGAAAACCAATCCCCAAGGAAAACCACTTACTAGGGAACAATGTCAACCACCAAGGTGAAGCAAAGAAAAAGGCATAATGTCCAAGCACATATCATGAAATCTAGAGCAATCTAAGATACAACATAATCAAATGTCTTAAATATTTAAATGATGCTCACCATAATACCGACTTGTACCTCATGCAGCAAGGCCAACTACCTTCTAGAAGCCATCTGGTGTGGTGGATGCCATCCTCAAAACTGTGACCATCTGTGGTGGTGAGTGGGTTTTCATATGTGCAAAAGGGTAGTGTTGGTCATGTAGTCTATTGTCACTCCATATCCACAACCTAAGGGCCTCGAGACATCATCTCCTTAGCTATCCACAAAATGGGGATAACATCTGGCTCCTACTTGGGGACATGTGTTCGTCGTAGAGTGCATGAGAACCACAACATCTCCTAGTAGACCTATGCCTATAAGGAAAAATCAAACTATCAAGTGTAGGATGGCCTACTCATCCTTATTTTCATATGATCATAATCAAAACCACCTAAGCTAAAAAAAAAAAAAAAAAACTGACATTTTTTCAAAAATCATAAACTAAGCATGAAATCAATATGCAAGTAGAGAAAAATGGAAATGAAATGCATCTAAACTAATATGATCAATCAAAATGCAAATGAAAGGAATCAAGATGACTTACCTACTTACATGGGGTCCTAGGACCCTGAATATTAAGCACTGAAGGTGTCAGGTGAAACCATACAACCAGTGCAACTACCTGATCATCAAACAAAGACATTTCCCAATGTGCTTAATCATGTGAAACAACAAAGATAAGTCTAGCACATAGTAATCATGAGCATAAAAATGCATATAATCAATCATGGAATAAAACTCATGGAGATGGATGGGAGGGAGGAAATCTTGTTGAAAAGAGAAACCACAATCTCGATCGTCCTGGAACTCTCGCTTGCAAGCGTAGCCACAAGACCAATCTATACATATCTAGAGTGCACTAGATGATGGCTCATGTTTATCCTCACTTAGAAGATCACTGCTCCCTAAAGGCTAAGAAAGGACAAGAGATCCAAAGAAAACCCTATGATTTCCCAAACAAGAGGAAATGAGGTAAGGCACAGCCTTAGAGGAAAACCCCTTTGTTGGACTCAGGAAACGTCTCTTCTTTTTCTACAAATACATTACCAAAGTATCAACATGAAAGTACTTCCTTTTGGTAGTATGGACCTTGTATTTCTTTAGGTAGGCCACGACCTAGTGTCTATCAAAATCTGATTATGGTAGTTGAAAATCATCTTGAAAACATTTCGTCAAGTCATCCTTGAAAGAATGGAACAAATATGTGATCATGTCACCATAACCATCCCAAACATCTAATTCATATATGTATAGAGACCCATACGTTTGAGGGTTGCCCTCAATGGTATAAGTGGGATATTCAGCAAAGGTGAAAAGGCTCATGTCCCATCCATGTTTTCCAATATATATGAAAGTGTCAATATGTTGATTGACTGCATCTGAGGCCTCTTCACTTCCAGGATCATGGAACAGGCTGTCATCAATATCCTCAAAAGGGTCATAACTCATAATGTTCTCCTCTTGATCTTCAACATGATAAGCTTCATCTGGGTCTTCTTGGAAGCTTTCTTCATAGGCACATTCTTCAAGCACCTCTTCATCTATGAGGGCTTGGTCTTCAGAAGATTCATGAAATAACTCTTTTACTTGGTTCATCAGCTCTTTAGCAGATTTATTAGCATCTTTTTCCATTTCCATCTGCAAAATTTTCTTCCATGAGGGATGGCAGGGTCTTGGTTGATTCCATGGTGCCATAGTCCCATTGACTATAAGAACACCTCAAAGGAGTTTCCAGGGGAGAGAAAGTTTTATCAAAGGATGAAAGGGGAGAGTATGGGAAATATGAGTAGGGGAAAGGTGGGTTCGGGAAAGGTGGAGTCGCCAGAAAAACTTTAAAGAAGGTTTGTCAAAGGAAAAGGGTAGGTTCTTAGAGTGGAGTCACTAGAAAATCTCAAGATGAAGGCTTTGGGAAAGAGACTTGTCAATAGTGTCGTTCAGGGCATAAATAGGATTCAAAATCCTCCCCAACAATGGTGCCAAAATGATATAGAACAATTTGTACGTTTTGCAAATCTTGACCCAACCACAAAATCAAGTGCTATAACTTGGGAATCCTACAGCCAATTTCACCTTGATGTAGATCCCGCACTTGGGGGGTGACTAAGGTCACTCTTGGGAGGTGATCCCGAAGACCCTAGGGGTAAATACAAGGATGAAGGGAAGTGTAAGGATAATTCCACGGGAAGGTCAAGTGATGGAAGGATGGATTAGTTGAGAAAGGTAAGTGAAGAGAGGTAAATGGATACCAAGTGAAGAGATAGTACTTGTCGGTGCACCTATACCTACCTGAAACACAAGAAAAGACACCTTGCAATGCTATGTCTTAGTGTGGATCAAAAATTTAATCTTGTTGTCCCTAATTTTCAGCAACAGATGGTAGTCTATATCAGTAAATGAAGTATTCAAACCAGCACATAAAGCACAATATCAATTGGCAGTGTCATCAATGAATTTAGAAATCAATTGTGACTTGAGCATATCACTTTAAGACTGAATAAGGAAAGTTGTTATAAAATGATTTCCTGAAGCAAATTATAATTCTTATGGATGTAGCATTCAATGACATGCAGCAGCTAAATCAACCATATAAAAATCCCCAAAACTAGCTTAAACAGTGCACTCTAGTTTGTGGAATTAGTGGCTAAAAAATGGAGGAAAGTTAGGGGCTAGTTAGTGAGATATTAGCACCTAAGGTTAGTGATTTTTTGCATCCTAATGGCTGTAGAAAAAAAAATTGTACAGAAATGAGAAATTATGGAATAAAATGGACACCCTAAGGGAATAAAAACACCCAAGGCATCAAGATCATTATCCAAAAGAGAAATCTTGTGACACAGTAATCACATCCACCCAAGGAAATTGATGACATGGGCCTGCACACATCAGAGTGTACCAAATAAATTATCCCAGTTGATCTATTGTCACTGCTCGGAAAGACAGTCTTGGTGTACTTCCCAAGAGCACACCTTCTACATACTTCATGATGCTCAATGTTGAACTATGGAAATCCTATCACAATCTCCCTCAACACTGTCAAAGCTCCATGATGCAAGTGAACCATCCTCTTATGCCAAATATTACACAATTGACTGTTGTTTCTACTACAAGCCAAAGAATTTAATGGATGAAAAAATATTTTGTACAATTTCCCATCACAAATCCCAATCACTTTGGTTGATGGGATATTGGACCCCTTAGGGTAAATGAGGACCTTCTCACCTCAAAATGACACCTCAAATCCCCTATCTTGAATGGTGGAAATTGATATCAAGTTCTTCTTCATCCTGGGGACATACAAGACATCCATGAACACCATGGGCGGCCTAAACTCCCTCTAAAATGAAACTATGCCATGCCTAGCCACCCTGACTATGGTGTTATTCTCAAGCACTATCTCCAACTTGATCTGAGAGTTTGTAAGATCAGTAAAGTGATATCTAACACCAGACATATGAATGGAATCTCCATTGTCTATGTACCATACACTAGATGGTGTCTCAACCATAGACATACTAACAAGCAAGGACATCTCCCTCTCAAACTAAGAGGTGAACCCATCCTCCTCAATCGATGTTGTTGTACCACCCTACTTCTTCTTATTCTTCCTATTGGGACATTGTCCAGCATAGTGCTCCATCTTGTTACAAGTAAAGCATTTAACTTTTCTCATATCCTTTTGTTGTTCACCTCCCTTTTGTTGTTGCTTAGCCCCACCCTTGGTAGCCTTCTTGGTGTTCTTCTTTCCCTTTGCCAAAAGAGAAAGATCCCCCTCATCATCCCCACCACACTGCTGACTAGAAGATCCAAAGCCAAACCTAAGCTCCTCCTGTACAAAGTAATCCCATAGCCTCTCCCAATTGGGCATATGCTCTCTGAATACAATTCCTTGTACAAAGATCTTTGATGGTTTGGATAATCCATTTAAGGTTGTCATTTCCAACTTACATGGATCCACTACCTCCCCCACAAATTCCAAATCATCAAGAATTTGAGAAAATATTGTGAGGTATGAGGTGACCGAATCAATCTTTGTACTCTTAGTGTCCCTCAACTTCTTTTGGAGCACCATATTTCGGTTTTGGTTAGGGCTCTGGTAAAGACTACATAAGGACTACCACATATGAAATGCAAGGTACTTACTAGAAACATGATGAATAATGTGGTTTTTCACTGCATCTTGGATACTCCTCTTGGCCTTGATGTTCCTCTTCCTAAACTCAGCCAAGATCACTACATCAGTAGGAGGTACCACAAGATTTTCAACAATGTACCATAGCTCACCCTCTTCCAAAATCAATACTATCCTAGCCTTCCATGGAGACCAATTTCCATCCCCCACTAGCCTATCCCCCACCCTCAACTCTCCACCCGACATGGCTGCCAACTAATAAAAACAACAACAAAATAAATTTGTTGTTAAGGTGAGTGAAAAATCTTCCAATTGTTTGCAATTTACCAGCCCTCTTTTGTTCCCTTAGGCTTTGATACCATGAAGATTTTTTAGGCTCTTTTAATTCTACTACATGACTACTTTTACCACTGATAACGAGACTGATTAAGGTCACTTACAGGTCTGAAAAATGGATTGGTTTACTGTCGTAACAGAATTGTTCTCTCATTGATATAAGGTTTCCTTTAGAGCTTTGGTTTTAGGTTCATTTAATGTTGTTGTTAGGGTTAGTTTAGGCATATTTTTTGTTTTCCCAAATATTCTTTACAATAGTTGTTAAGACATGAAACACTCCTCTAATATTTTACACTTTAATACTGAAAGTAAAATATGTAAACCACAATAATTATACTCAAGGATTTTTGGTCAACATGACTCTGGAAAAACCCCCATGGGGAAAACCAGTTGAGGAGGAAATGTGTTATAAAGCTCTTATAGAAAATTACAGCAAAGAAATGAACATAAGGAACCTGATTTACAATATCCAAAAGATCTCAAGCTTGGAAGCAAATTTCTCCTTGAATTGCAAACCCTCCTTGGGATTTGCATCCTTCTTCTTTGTTGCCCCCTTCCATGAAGATTTGTGTCTATTGTAGAACTTGTGCACCCTCTCTCAACAAGTGTGCCCTTCATCTTCACTTGTGCATCCTCACTCAACTTCTCCCCTTCTTCTTTTCTTAGTGTGCCCTTCCTTCTCCTCAAGGAATTGTTCCCTATCTCCAATGGTGTGCCCTTTTTCCTCTTTGAACAAGTGGGCTCATCTTTCTCCTTCTCCAAATTCCTTTATCCTCTTCTTCTCCTTCACTCTAACTCTCAAGTGAGTAATGAATATATTTTCCCTCCTTCACCTTTCCTTTAGCCTCGTCCTTAGGCTAACCTAGGAACCAATGGCCAGGATTAAATCTTAGCCAACCAAGATCAAGGATGGAGATTATATCTTCCCCCTTAATTTAATTTCCCTAAGTCACTTGATTAAATAAATTCACTTTATGATTAAAATCTCATAAATTCATTGTATTTATAACATAAATTAAAGTGAGTGAGGGTCACTTTTCCCCCTTTACTGTTAGGCACTCAATAACACTAAGGGACTACTTTCCAAGGTACAAAAACTCAACATTTAACCATTTTAATGATATTATAATTCTAAATGCATCTAACAACATATATAAACAAAAAATGTGAATGCATCTAGTAAGCACACAACAAACACCCAACATTCATATGAACCATTTACACAGTGGAATATCATCATAAAAACAATAGAAAGCTTATTTGTTAATAGATAACCAACTAGATGCATACGAAGGATGAATCTCCCAGCCATAGGCATTGTTTTTCATTTTCTCTCAACAACGGGCCACCCCCAAGCTGAGGCTATGAATCCACATGGAGATATGTCCCTCTTGGTTATCCACTCTCCACACACAACAACCCTAAACCCTGGTTCCAAACTCCAAAAATAGTTCCAATCCACCACCTCTCTTCCCTACAACATGCACAACCCAAGGAATGTACCCCCTTCACTAATCACATCCCTTGGGTTGTACCATTCCTTTATCAGGGTTTCCAGTGCCCTGGGTTGGTCGGGAATATCTCAGCTAGGGACTCTAGGAACTCTTAGTTTCCTAGAGAGTGCTCACAACAACCTTTACAAGACTCTTGAGCCATTTCCTCAACAAGAAAACTCTCTACGGGCTTACATCCCATTTTGGCAAGCACACAAGCCTCTTTCTCAACATAAAACACAACCAAACAATGGTTGCATTCAAGCACAACATGGTTGGTTCTCTTCCCAACACTTAGCTCTCCTCTTGCTACCCAAAAACTGTATGTAAAAGCTTACCTCTTTCTGTATAGGAATTTCCCTTCTTCTCCCATGCTTGCTTGACTTACATTCCTCTCAATGATGATTATACTCAGCCCCATGCTCTCCAATAACTGATGGATGTGACTTCTCACACCCACCCTCTTCAAGATTTTAATGATTGGCTTTGGGAACACTCAACAACAAATAGATGGTTACACATAAAGATAATAAAATTCAAGAAAGTGGGTTGGATTAAAACCCATGAATAAAATCCCCCTTGGACCCCTCTCTCCTATGGAATCATATCACCCCATTATTTTCATCCCTCTCATATTGCAACTAGCAATTACTATTTTTATTCATTATTTTGATGTACATAATATATAATTCGTCCCCCGGCCACATTAAATCAATATGAGCTATTTTCCCCAAACATACTGACTCACCAGCTTAAATCACATTTATACAATTACATTATAATTTGAGGGAATTAAAACCCAAGATGCTATAATCCCATCCCCCTTATTTTTGCATTGTCCTCAATGCATGACACCGCCACGTGTTCATACAATTACAATGTTAGGCTTTCTAGCCATTAATCAACATATAGGCCCTCCAGCCTAACATCACACATTCATTCTAGCTTAATTATAAATGCAAAGGTGATTTTCCCCCCAAAACCATAAATACATGGGTGCTCCAACCCAAAAACATAGATACATGGGCACTCTTGCCCCAAAACATACATACATAACCCATTGGCATTCTCCTACAACTATCATGATTTCCACTAGCTCTCTTCCACTTGACTTGCCCAACCCGAGGAATTTACCCCTTCACTGCTCTCAATCCATCAGGTGTCCCATTTTTTTATCAAATATGACCCAAGGAATGTTCCTCCTTCACTATTCTCATTCCATCGAGCTGCACCATTCATTTATCATGGTTTCTTTGGCACATGTTACCATGAATCTCACTATTGGGAACTCAAGGGAACTTGATATTAGGAAAACTATTAGGAATTAACCAACAACAACCTTGTTGTTGCAGTACAACTCACACATGAGTTCACTCTTTAGGCATGACAACCTAGTTCTTCGATAGCGCAACTCCCACACATGAATTCACTCTTCAAGCCTAACAACTTGCTTCTTTTGGTTGTCCCCAAAAATATGCATGATAAATGTCTTTCATTCTTCAGTTGTTCCTATAACAACCATTAAGAAATAATGCACGTTATATCGATTATCATGTATCAATTATCTTATTCATAAGAGTTTTCAACTCCAAAATATAAACAATTATTCAACATAAATCTACAATCGTAAACCAATACTCATCTGTATGGCTATCTTTCACAAATCCACCACAGGAAAACATTCAACTCATTTTTCTTCTCTAACATGCCCACGTGATTCCAACCACCATTCCGTATGCATTATTAATTTATCTCTTCCTTGTTGTACTTGCCCTCTAGGCTCAGGCATCCTCTTCTTTGCTCCACAATCCTTCGAGTGATCTATCTTGCCAAGGCTTCCACATGCAAGGAGAGAACCAACTTACTATGAGACTCCCACTGGAAATATATAACCTATGGAAATCATAGGGTTCTGGTGTCCTAACAGTAGCCTTATTCTTGAGCTTTCTCAAATTCAATAGCTACTATATCATTTGTACACACATACAGTCATCATGAGATATCATCATAACAATTTCACTTATTAATTTTCAAAATATGTTTTCTATAGGAAAACATAATTTCCCAAGCATGAGTTTTATGTTCATTATGTTTAGATCTTGTAGAAATGGGCACCGATCTTCCATATGGGCTTACACCACTACCATATCCAAGACCATTTTCTTGCAATTTCCTCAACTCTCATTCAGCTAAACCAATTGTCAGTATTCATGTACATTATCATTTCATTACAGCATTTGCAATCAGTCGATGAAATGATTTCAAAATAATATTACTCTAAAATTCAATCACTTCCAACTATTGATCATATTAAATGGAATGAAACCATCATTCCTTGCACATGCATTATCTAGCATACAAAAATTTTCATAACGCAATCAAACTTTACCAATAAATAAAACCCCAATGCATATTTATTTTATCTTTATTTATTTAGTTAGTTTTTATTATAGATGGTTATCAATGAATTCGTGTAGAACCTCACTACCCTATGAACTGCTATTATGCTCAGTTGTGCACCATTGATCCCTATTTTGAACCTTCTAGCTAATCCTAACTTGGCCCTTCTGCATTTCCAGCCACTAGATCCACTATTGTTGTCATCTCACAACTACTTCCTTTATGCAGGGAATCATGTCCTAACATTTTTTTGGCTAAAATTCTCAATATTCATAGTGTCGTAAAATGCATTACTCCAACTTAATATTAACACTACAATTTAATCGACCACTCCCCATTTCCTTGACCAAACCAGTCTTGAAATACCATTATCATTTATTGGCATTTTAACATTATGAAATGTTTCTTTTATGTCGAATATATTTTTTTATCCATGGATTTGCACAATTTTAAATACCTCTCTTCACTTCTTTGGGCGATTCATTGTGAAGCACTACTTAACCACTCAAGACCGTTTTGCTTTGAATTGAATGCTACATTCCTCCATTTTCACCTATACCCTGCTTCCACTGCGCACTCTGATAATAGAGGCACTTTCTTGCTCTAAGTACTTTATCCAAAAGTGGTTAGATCATATCTAACCATTCATTCTTCATGCATTCCTATGCTTACACATATATATGAATCATCCACTTCATGAATCACACCTCACTTCGTGATATCTTTTTTCCTTCTCCTACAACAAGCTTTGTATCCTTCACTACATTTCTACCTTCAAGGTTATGGAGTTCTCCTTAACTCTTGTGCGTGAAAATGACACTCCTACCTGCTAGCTTCATGATTTAAGTGAGAACCTCTATTTATTTTCCTTTGCAAACCATTTAGACTCTGTAACAATTTAATACTAATCTTTCTCTGCTCTCACCTAGTCCTTTGTCAACCTTGCATCACCTGCTCTACAGCCCTACACATCCCTTTGTAGCTCTTTGATGCTTCAGCCAATTGTACAAGGTTGACCTGCTTCCTTATCCAATGGATATTGTTATTAATCTAGAATAGACCCACACCATACTCATTTTTGGAATCTTATCTTCTTGCTAGGAATCCCTTCACACAACACTCTATGCTCGAGTGTTCCTCTACTTATTAACAATGTCGTGTTAATAAGCTCAATCCCTTTTTCATTTTTCAAAGATATTGCACTTAAAATGTGCCTCTATACTTATGCATAAGAACTATCATGAGTTACAATAATCTCCCTTACCCATCAATCACCTCTAGCACTCACCTCTATCATCTAGGAAATTTTCTCCAAATTTTGACATTATTTGTAAAAATCTTCACATCAAGTAGTTACATGGTTCATGGAATCCAATTCCACTTTTTCCTACAACTTTATGGAGAAATATGATGCTCCCGTGAAGAAATTAGATCTTCTATCATGTTTTCCTTTGTATTACCTTTCTTATGACCATACTCATGCTTCAATATGATTTATGAGCTAAAAGTTATGACTTCCTGAAATTCCCATTCTGCTCAATGGTGTCCTTCAAGTCCACCAGAAACCTTCCTCCTGATTCTTTGAAAATTTGTTGGCTCGAAACTAAATTTTGAGAAGATATATTGATTCTTATATCTAATATATTTTCAATGATTGCTTTCTTGCTCAATTATGGGAACTAAGCATAAATTTATAATCAATTGAATATTGGCAATTTACCCCTTTTGTGCATCTTTCTCCCTAGTGCAAATAATCTCGCATACCAACTTTTGCCACTTATAGAGGAAAATATATCAGAAACCAAGGAAACTTTTCTAAGCGACACGAATAATCACGCCAACATTGAATTCACGGCAACTCTTATATTTTCAAATCGATGCTCCAAAAAAAATCTGCAACAATCTAGAAATGACAACTTTGCCCCTTTGCACTTTCCCCTAGCTTAGCAATTTTAGTCTTGTTCATGCATTCTTACACCACTCCTTTGGGATTTTGGCAGAATCTCAATTAGGTATTCTCAATACTACCTTCTGAACGATTTGTTAGTATCTCACCTTCATCCAAGCTTCGCGCTGGTAGTTACAACCTGTGAAAATTTTGATTGTTTTCCCATTTTTAGCCTTGTATGCTACATGTGTCTTCTCTCTCTTCCTGTACATTTTTACATACCCATATTCCAAATATGATTCCATGGCTATCTTATATGGTTCATAATCTTTCCATATATTTCTCTTATGCCCCAAACAAACTTATGAGCAAGGAATTATGCCCTCTAGAAGTAAACTAGTGTCAAAAATATACCTTGCATTATTTCAGTTGTAGCTTTCTCGTTCAAGCTCTATTTTACATCTAGGATAGCTCGTTGGAAATATTTCTCTGAGTTGTTTTATTTAACTTGCAAAAATTGTATGTGTTCCATTTTTCACTTACAGTTTCAAAAATTAGAACTCCTAAAAACGTTGTTTATGGCCTCAAGATTCCCCTACAAGTTGAAGACCTTTGAAAGCTGGAAATTTCATAGAAAATTGACTATTTCACTATTAGAACGGTCTTTTAATCTGCACTATTGATCTCTAAATTGGCAGTAATATTATTCATTGATCCACTAAACCTTTCTCAAGCTCATGGATGAATCTCCACCGTCGATCACCCAAGTTGAAGCAATCTAGATCATTGATTCAAGCTCCATCGATGATCGACGACCGACATTTTCCTTTGCACGCACATACCAATTTACCAACATTTTCGACCCAACCATTGACCATTGTTCCCTTCCTTTGGAAATCGATTTGCAATACATCATTAAACCAGTTAACTCGATCGTCGACGATTTCTCTAGGAGGAATGGAATGTGTTTCCAATTCAGCCAATCCAATCATCGACCATCGATTGTTTCTTGGCTGATGCAGAATGACACGTGCGTGCAGACATGGAAATACGATTGATGCGGCATGACACATGGATGTCGATGTGGCGTGACACGTCATCACCCTCTTTTCCTTCATCAAAGATCAAAAATTTATTTTGGATGCATGAAGACTTCACCGAATTCCCCAACCTAATCATCAACCATCGACAATTTATGTTGGTGAATGAAACACTTCACCAATTCGATCGACCCGACCATCAACCATCGATGGTTTCTATTGTCTAACAAAACACTTCGCTAAACTTGTTGATCCAACCATCGGTCCACTCCACCTTCCAAATTGTCGAAAATGAATCTCGATCGTTGATTTGATCCACTTTCCAAACTAGATAAAAGTGAATCTCAACCATCAATTTGATCCACTTTCTGAACTACCAAAAACAAATCCAGACCATCAATTTGATCCACTTTTCGAACTACCAAAAATGAATCCAAACCATTTGATAATTTTCATTTTCGCAACTGTTGAAAATGAATCTCGGTCGTCGATCTGGTAGACCTTTCCAAACTCTAGAAAACCTTATAATTTTTTCAATCTATTTACAATGAATATGGGCCGTTGATTTTGAAATCAAATGCAAAATTGATTTTCGATCCATCAAACTTCGCCCAACTCTAAAGCGATCATTAAAACATGAATTTCAACCTTCCAAGTAAAATTTTAACTCTACAACCTTATAGATTGATGCAATTAGCCTTTCTTCAATGGTTATGAGGCTAATCTGACTTGAATTTTCTCAAATATTGGGGATTTCATTCTGATTTTTCATCGATTTTCCCCAATTTCATCACATATATAAATATGTAATAGAGATTTTTCCCAAATTCACATTGGTTCTTGGCCCATATGGGTATAGTGTTTGAACAAAAATCTCTGATACCATAATGTAATGCCCCCAACCCAGCTAAGGTCCATTAGATGCGGGATACACATTAAAATTAAGATATTTTATGGTAAACAATTTTCTATAGCTTACCAGTTATAGATCACACACAGATTTAACCATTTCCAATGCCATAATTTCAAATGCATCTAAAACATGATGAAAACCACAAATGAAACTCGTTCAAGCCAAAATTGTAGACACACATCATTCTTATAAACATTTGCATAGTGGAATATCATCATAAAAACAACATAAAAATTATATGTTAATAGATAACCAATTGGATTTGTATGAAGGATGAACCTCCCGGCCATAAGCATTGTTGTTCATTTTTTCTTGATAGTAGGCCACCCCTGAGTTGAGGCTATGAGTCCACAAGGATATATGGCCCTCCTAGCTATCCACTCTCCACACATAGCAACCCCAAACCCAAGTTTCAAACTCCAACAACAGTTCCAGTCTGCTAGCTCTCTTCCCCACAACATGCACAACCCAAGGAATGCACCCCATTCAATACTCATAGTTCCTTGGGTTGTACCATTCATTTATTAGGGTTTCCAGTGCACTAATTTTACCAGGAATATCTCAGTTCAGGATTCCATGAACTCTCAACTGCCTTAGGAGTGCTCACAATAGCCTTCACAAGACTCTTGAGCTATTTTCTCAACGGGAAAACTCTCTACCGGCTTACAACCCATTTTTGCAAGCACACAAGCCTCTTTCTCGACCAAAAACACAACCAAACAATGGCTACCTTCAAGCACAACATGGTTGGTGCTCTTCCCATCACTTATCGCTCCTCTTGTTGCCCAAAAACTACATGTAAAAACTTACCTCTTTCTGCATATGAATTTCCCTTATTCTCCCATGCTTGCTTGAATTACACCCCTCTCAAGGATGATTGTACTCAAGCCCATGCTCTCTAATAACTGAGGGTGTCACTTCTTACACCCACCCTCTTACATGAGTTTAATGTTTGTCTTTGGGAACACTCAACAATAAATACATGGTTATACACAAAGATAATAAAATTCAGGAAAGTGGGTTGGATTAATACCTACAAATAAAATCCCCCTTGGACCCCTCTCTCTTGCAGAATCATAGCCTCCCATCATTTTCATCCCTCTCGTATCGCAACCAACGATTACTATTTTTGTTAATTATTTCAATATACATAATATGCAATTTTCCCCCATGCCACATTAAATCAGTACAAGTTCTTTTCCCTAAACATACCGACTCACCAGCCTAAATCACATTTATACAATCACATTATAATTTGTGGGGATTAAAATCGGGGATGTTATTAAAAAAATGTGGCACGATACCTCGTTATGAGGCAAAAATAATAAATTACCAATTAAATTTCTTGGTAAGAAATCAGATGCACTGATAAGTCATTATGTGGCCTCGAAAAGAGGCCAAATAAGAGGTGAAATGAACTTATTGATCAATGGATTGAATTTGATTTTGTCCAAAGTTAAAATTTAATGTCTTCTTCAAAGCATAAAAAATTGCTTTGTGTGATTAGTTAATATTGTCCAAACTATTGCTAAGTTTAGTAAAAAGATGGCAAGTTGATTCCTATAATCTCGACCAACGACTTATAAGTGTCGTTCATAATAATAATACATATCAAGCTTATTTTAATAGTCAAATTTATTGAACATAACTTATAAAATTAACATACAGAAGAGAAATTGTTTCATCATTGCAAAAAAAAAAATAGAGAGTTGATAGTATTATAAGCCACATTTAATTTAATATAATGGAAAATATTAGCTACGATATTTTCTTTCCAATAGTATTTGAGCCAAACTTATAAGTATCACAATGACATATTCCAAGAGAGAAAATGCAAGATTTCATTATTTCCCTTGACTTGTTATGGAACATGAACAATAGACACATGAAACACCTTGTGTAAAATTTTATAGA
Organism: Picea engelmannii; assembly: GCA_009831015.1. NCBI lineage: Eukaryota > Viridiplantae > Streptophyta > Pinopsida > Pinales > Pinaceae > Picea > Picea engelmannii. The sequence continues at coordinate 123,378 of ML782345.1, read as the reverse complement.
ATATATAGAGACTTAAACCCATGGTAATGAAAGTTAATATAACAACTAAAGAAAATTTATATAAAGCTTCACAACTATATATTTATAATGAGGAGTTGGCACGACGAGAGCCTCTCCTAATACATGAAAAACAAAAGAGTTATCTAACAAAAATAACTTTTGGAAATAATAAATAGTCCTTCGTTCTTTAAGAACTCATCTCTAAATTTCATGGATATTCCACTAATAATTCACCATGCTAGATCTTAAATTCTACAACAAATATTGTGAGGTTATATTTTATTATTATAATAATAATAATCTATTTTTAAGGTCATGGCCAAGCCAGACACCAAATTGGTGTATGAGACCCTCTCCGCTCAGCGATTTTACTGGTAAAGTCTACGGAGGTATACATACCGTACCCCCCTCTAGATTTGAACATGTGACCTCTTAGGAGGAAACACATGTTATTAACCATTATGCCCACTCATGATGTATTGATTGGTTTACAATTAATGTAATATTACAAGTATGATGCTCACAATATTGGGAATGTGAGGTCATATTTTATTATGCAATGATTGGTTTACAATTAATGTAATATTACAAGTATGATGCTCACAATATTGGGAATGAAATGAGAATGAAATAAGCACATTATGAATACAATGAACACAAGATGTACCCTAGAAAAAGCAACATGAAAATGAGGATTATAGCTTGCTCTTTCTACTCAAATATATAATGCAAGATACAAAGAAATAGGGACTCACTATGGAGTTACAATAGACATTGTGGCAAGTGAATAGTTATTATAGGGTCTTATTCTTCCTTTTTTATACTATTCATATCACTCAATTGATCTACTCAGATATGGACCATTAAATTATTAAAATACAAAGGGGACCCCTTCCTTTCCTTGCGGTTTTGTTTTTACCATGTCTTGATAGTTGTCTAGGGTTAGTGTTGGGGTTTTTCATGCTCTAACTCCATCTTAGGGTCAAGTCTTTTGACCTCTCGAATTTTCTTGAAAGTCCACATGTGACTAGCTCCACTTGTATGAGTAATGAGAGTTGACGTGGTATCCACTTGGAACTATGGTGGTCAAAGCATAGGTCAACTTGTGGGAAGCTCAATTCCTCACACATAATTTAATTGAGGTGTTATTTATACAATTGGAAATCTATTTATGAGTAGAATAGTTTCAGGGGGATGAAACTTCATCCCCAAAAATACCATTTGATGTGCAAAACAAGCTTTGAAAGTTTCAATCCCCCAAATCACCAAAAGAGGATATGCCCCTAACATGGGCCCAATAAAGCCATAGCTCTGATTTTTTGCCTCAAAAAGTACAAAAACAAATGAAAAATTATATAGTGATCCATTTTGTATCATACCTCCCCATTTTAGGAGGCCTTTGGTCCCCAAAATATTTTACTAAAAGAGATGAGGGAAATTTTCCTCAAATTTATCCTTGGAATACCATCTGTCCTTGAATGTAAATTGTCCTTTTAACCCAACCTTCAAGGGTTCTTTCTCTCTGCATATAGTTTTTGGGGAATTCTTACGCAAAATCATATATTTTTCTAACACCACATGAGATTCTAATGTTAATTCCTCTATGGTAAGTAAGGCTTGCCCCATATTTTCCTCATCGGGTATGGATGGCTCATAGGGTTTCGAATTCTCTACATTCGCCACTAAGTAAATGCACATTTAAGTAGGTAAACTAATTTTCTACGCATTATCATCTACTTGTTCTAGCACTTTTAAAGGATCATATAAAAAAATCCTTGATCTTATTGCAAGGTCCATGCAACCTCTCTTTATCCAAATGCAACTAAATTCAATCTCATACCTTGAATTTCTTCTCTATTCTTTGTTGGTTATGTCTGGCCTAGTACTTCTCCCATGGCATCTTCCTTCTCTCTTCCTAGTGGAAGTATGGATTGCTTTGTTATTGGAGTTTTGAATGTATATCAAATTCTATAGACATCATGCCATTATAATATTGGATCAAAAGTACCAAAAAAAGTTACTAAAAACCATCCATCATTTGAAAGGTGTTGATCATCTCTTTTTCAATTATTGGTTCTTGGCTATTTTGGCAAGTGTGGGATGGAAACAAGCTTATAATGGGGATGGATCTCTGGATTGGGTGTAAATTACCCTATATATTATTTAATGGTCTCTTGGACCATCTTCAAACCCTAAATATAGATGTTTTATCCAATGTATTTATGCAGGTTTGAAGGTTGATGTCCAAGAATAATGGAAGACCCCAAAGGATTTAGGGCTCCATGATGGCCTAGCAGGGGAATTGAATAATTTCATACATCATTTGGAGTCTAGTAATATAAACTTCACCTTGGAAATTATAATTTGGTGTGGTTTAGGAATCATATGGGTATATCCTATATAGTCAAGATTGGTTATGAATCTCTATTTGTTCAGGATCTATAGGGAGTTCAAGAGTGGTTGTGAAAAAGGATATCGAATTCAAAATCTTGATTTAAAACTAAACTCTTTTTCTAGATGGCATTATCGAACAAGGTACTAATGTGAGAAGTAGTGTTGAGAAGGGCTTGGTATTTATTTCTTGTGTAGGGAACATGAGGAAACAATCTTTCATTTACATGTAGATTTTCATTTCTCTCTGGAAGTTTCAGACGTTGTTCAATATTTGTTGGGAGGTGTTAGAAATTGGAATGGTTGGTTGTTATTTGATGCTTTTAGTAATTGGTTGGAAGACACCTTTGTTAAATAATTCATGTCTCTACCCTTGTTGGTAATCTAGGCTATTTGGATTTCAAGAAATGAATCCATATTTCAAGATAAGGTTATGACTCCCCTCCAAGTATTTCATAAACTAAAATTCATCATGGAAGCTTTCAAGGTTCATGTTAAATCAAATTTTCTGGGTAGATTGGAGATTTGGAAATTTATGCTTCATTGGAATGGGGCCTATTTGACAGGGCATCCCAAGGAAACTCAAGTGAATCGGGTGCTAGTGGGTCATCTTCTTGACTACCACTTACTCCTATTTTTTGTTCGCAATGGGAAGAGATACCAACAATTGAGAAGAGCTCAGTGCCCTTGCCACCCTTCTTAGAATTGTGAATGAGTTGAGCATTAATAGGTTACAATATATATGAGACTCAAAAATGGCATTGGTTAGATGAGTGGGCAATATGGATTTCACAATATGGCTCTTCAAACAATAATGGACCAGGTCAAGTTTTGGTAAGAAAAAATCATCTTTGCCTCTTTTAATCATGTCTACTACAAGAAAAATACAATTGTTGATCAACAGTAACATGGTGTGACTACCTAGTCCAATCTCATAAAATTTATAAAAGAAAAGGACAAGACTATCACTGAACACTCCCCTAGATATTTTTTGTGAGTAATGAACTAGGAAGTCTCGTATTTCTTTACTATGCTTTGATATATAATGGTAATAGGAATATGTGATGTAATCTACTTTTGGAGTAGTGGTGCCTCTTAGAAACATAATGTCAATAGGTAGTGTATATTTTTTTACCATATCTTCTATGATGATATTGTTTTGTTTTGGACACTTGATAAATGCAATGTTATCATTTATCTCTATGAAATAAAAATATTGCAATTTTTTTCTTTTTGAAAAAACATATAAGGTATAATCAGCTTAATTATTAATCGTTGTAAGTGGAGCTCACAAGAACAAACCTCAAATAAACTAAGTATTACCTTGTGTATAAGATCCAAACTATAACTAATATCAGGAAAACAAAAACCAAGATCTCACCACATAATATTTTCATGAATCGTGGATATAAAACGTTGTAATGTAATTAAAATGTTTGCATCTTGTTTTTTTCTAAAGACTATTTTGTCACAGTTTAACTTTGAGAAATGGATAGTGATATGAATTTTTGTATAATAATTTTGATCATGGATCAAGACAAAAAATAATTTCATAGCCTTATTTTTTGTGTACATACTCATGTAGTTATTTCTTAGATGGAGTTCATGGGGACAACCATACATCTGGGTGATTTTGCTAGCTAGAATGCCCATCAGCATATACTTATGTAATTTTGCTATAAACAATAATAAAATTACTAGCTTTTATTCTTTGAAAAAAAAAAGATCTAAACTATGACAAACATAATTATTGACTATGTAAGTGGAGTTCAACATATTGATTCGTAAAAGAAAGAAAGAAATGATATCAATGTAGACAGTTGATTGAACTAGGGTAGTTAGTATAATATCCAAACTATAGCCAACTTACTTATTGACTACCATAGGTATAAATGTAGAACAAAATCCCATTTTGAATATACCACTATAGTGGTAAGACTTGTTGTAATTAGGCATATTGTATAGGTAATGACTATGTAAGTGGAGTTCAACATATTGATTCGTAAAAGAAAGAAAGAAATGATAGCAATGTAGGCAATTGATTGAACTAGGGTAGTTAGTATAATATCCAAACTAGAGCCAACTTACTTATTGACTACCATAGGTATAAATGTAGAACAAAATCCTATTTTGAATATACCACTATAGTGGTAAGACTTGTTGTAATTAGGCATATTGTATAGGTAATAAATACAAGCTAATAAGGGCATGTAAGGCATGTCACTTGGATTAGATAAGACTTACAATAATTATCCACATCACGTAGATGATGACACAACCACAAGTTAATTATGACCCATTAGGCATGTCACAAATATGGCATAAGACTTGCAATAAGTATGGACACAACACAAACAACTAGATAACCACAAGCCAGAGAAGACCCATAAGACATAATACCAAAAAGAGAGGGAGGATTTTCGCTAATGGTTTAGTACTTGAGAGAGAGAGAGAGGGGGGCAGGGGCGGGGGATGCTCGTGATCTGGTGAAGGAGGATGTGATTACATCAACTTAAGGATTTTCACTCAAATTAAATTTCCAAATTGGCAAACCTTTAGTGCAAAGTAATCACTTATAAATAGCCTCTATCTCAAATTTACAATGCTAGTGAAATTATTCACAACATGCCCAATGAAAAACACCACAAAAATATAAACCGTCAGGATAATAAAAAACAAAATCATAAATAAGTGATTGAACTCATATAAGTAAACTTTAGACAAGATGAGTTTTCATTGGCGGGGAAAGTTCATCTCCCATTAGGGATTTTCCTGGAGCCATGGGGTCACCTTGAGGTAGTGGTAAAACATGTGGTTGCACCTAAAGAAATTATATTAAATGGTTTTGTGACATTTGTAGTGGATCAAATCCCACCCCCGTGTACTTCAATGGGTTAKCTCAATAAGTTGTTTCCAATGCCAATCGGTATAGCTAGTTCCTTGTTGGCAAGTGCTTTGTTCAAATCCCTCTAGGTTAGTTGCATTAATTTATACCTACATGATTACTAGGGATGCCACCCACAACTATGAGGATGCCAACAAGGTATTACAATAAAAAACAACCAAAAGATAAATACGATTCATAAGTCATGACAACAAAACCACCAATAAAATTAGTGTTAGGGTGAGGGAGGACGTTATCACATTAACCTAAGAATTGCTCCTATTGTCAATAACATAGTGGGAGAGAATGTTATCCTATTAACCTAGAGACTTATACCTTGGGGGGGATATTAATATGGAACCAAATCCTGACATATGAACATTCCATCATAGTAAGATAATATGCAACATCACATATATAACAACCATGAGCCAAAGATGAGCTATAGGCATGACACTGAAACTACCAACGATGTTAATATAAAAGTGTGGGAAGATGATATCACATCCACCCAGGGACCATTAACAATGTTAATACTAGAGTGAGGGAGGATTCTATCACACCAACTTTGAGACTTACACCCCAAAACAAACTTCCAAATTGTCAATGATTTCGGTGTCGGAAATGCCTTGTAAACCATCTTAAACTTACAATTGTTATGCATGTGTGATTATACAAAGTACACACCCAAAATACATAATTAAGAGAGTATTAATGTCGAACAAAATACCCATTAAGTAGATAATACTCAATAATATATCAGATAATAATAATAGTAATAGTAATAATAATAATCTAATTTTAAGGTCATTCTCAAGCCAGACACCAAATTGGTGTATGAGACCCCCTTGTTTGTGGGACAAGGGACCCCCTCCATGCAGCAATTTGACTGCTAAAGTCTACGTAGGTATACATACCCTACCCCCCTCTGGATTTGAACTTGTGACCTCTTAGGAGGAAACTCATGTTCTTAACACATGCAACTTGAGTAATCTAACATTACATTTTAGGAGTTAGGTGGTTGAACCTCCAAACTACCTTGGTATAATTATAAATATGTAACAAGAGAAATCATGTAACTGTGAGAGACATCATGTTAATCATGCATTTTTTATATGATATGTGTTATCCATATCTAGGTGGGATAGATCAAGTTTTTAAGTGTGTTGAACTCCATGTAGGAGGTTGCAAGGTCAATCCCTAAGATGGTGTTGTGTGCCTTGTTCTATGTCACTACAAGGTTAGGTGGCGTAGTCAATGTCAATGGGTTTGCACTTAGTAATATCCACAAAATATGGGGAAGTGCCTAAAGGTTTCCTCATGAGATTTTCCTTGGAAAAAAATGAGATGTATTACTCATCCTCTCTCACCCACTACAAGTAATATGTATGCCCTAAATTTCTAATGTATGGTATTTTCCCTCCACTTGATTCACAAAAACGAAAGAGAAAATTTGTATGCTCAATAAAGAGCCATATAATAACAAGCTTGCATATGCATATGAAAGGCCACTTTGTTTAAATTTAAAATTTAAAAAGTTTATATTGATTTTTCTATTTCCTCTCGTAAAATTGATGAAAATATACATTTTCCAACAACGACAATAGTGTTTTGGAAATCTTGAGAAACATTCAAGTAGTTGCAGTCAACAAGATTAGACCAATAATAAATGTGAGGAAATTTCATTCATGGATAGAGTTGAGAATAAATAAATCATGTTTTTTTTTTCCATTTGCCAGGTCAAACGAATTAGAGGTGTGTGCAAATCAATGCACAAATCACCACAATTTAGATGACATTAACTTGCAGAAAAATGAATCGATGGTGACATAAGTTTAATTTTTTACATAAAACACATAAATGTGATGAAAAATGTTGAAGATCAAAGCCAATGTTCTAGGAAAATGATGGGTGGATTTTTGATAGGGAACATTGAGCAACCCCATTTTGAATTTTGAGTTTTGTAAAACAGAAGAAAGATGAAGAGTAGACGTGATTAAGTCCATAGCTTAAAACCCATATATTAGAGGTAATAATTTGGTGTTCTTGAAATTACTTTCATGGAGTAGAGGTATTTTCTCTATTAGGATGAAAACTAACTTATTTTAGAGGCCTTGTAAGAGTTTATCTTTGAAAAAAATGTGGATTTTATCTGAGCCCATCTTTGGAAAAAAAAAAAGTAATGGCCATACGAGAAATTGTATTTTGAAGTTTGATGGAGACTACATTCAAAATGATGGTTATGTTAGTCGCTAGAGCAACAAGGGGCTTCTATATCCAATGAATATAAATAGTGTCACTAAAGAAATCTCACATCAAAAATATTGTAAAATTCATGAATAGTAAAATGTATGATTATTTGAATAAGGGGAGGGGTGGTAAAATCTCAGAATTCTCATTTTGTGTCAAGGGGGCATTGTTAGGGCAATAACACTTATTAATATGCCACATTATATGTTATACATGTGATTGATGCAATGTAAAGTTAGATGGTAAGGATTAGGTGGTTGAAGCTTCACTACCTTCATAGAAATATAAATATGTATATGTTATAATCTTATAACAGTCTCAACATAGGGATATGTCATTGTAGTAAGACAACTTGCAATGTCATATAGATAACACATAGAAAAGGTCATGACAACTCTCAATTCTTATAGTGGAGCTTCGAGCCCCAAAATCTATCTTTCATGAGTAGACCATTGTGTGTTCCACTAAGTCATGAGCCATTGAATGAGGTGTTGTTGTTCAATAATTTTATATTTATTTCATTCATTTTTTTCTTCAACGGTCATCTTGCAATCCTCATGTTCACTCAAGGCATGTTTCTAATATTCTAAAGGTTGGAAGTGAAAAAGTTCATATATTTTTTTGCAATCATGATGAACCTACCCACCATGTTACACTATCAATGCCATTTTTTGATAATATAGGCCCAACAACGATTGCAAAGAAATATTAGCTTGTGTGTTTAATGGGAAACAAGTTGTTCTTCCTATGAAAAAGGCTATTAAGATTCCGAATTATAGAAGAAGATGAACCAAGTATGAATATTGCTAAAAAACTCATTTAATTTTAATAAAGGAAAGAATTGCAAAAGGCATGTAAAATTTAAGGATTTCCAAAGTCAACAGAGATTCTAAAAATTCAACAAGCCTAGAGAAATTATGTTTAGACAAGACACTAGAATTTTGGCACAAAGATATGCCTCAAGCAACTATAGAAGTTGAACCTACCAAATGATTTTAGGGAAAAGTAATTCCAATGAGCCTAATTGATCGAGATGAAACTTAGAAGTAGATCAAGGAGTTACTATATCAATAACTTGTCACACCCATTAGTTCTCATCATGCATGTGCAATATTTCTTGTAAATAACCACATGGAAAAAGTTACATGAAAGCCTCGGTTGGTTATATACCAGTATAGCTCTATCTTAACTCTGGATCTATCATGTTTCGATGAGGATCAAATCCATAGTGGTGAAAACATTTTTTAGACTGAAAACAATTGATAAAATTTTAGCATTTAGAGGGTGAGGAATTAAGATGAAGCTATGTTGGTTGTACTTGCATGCAATTGCTTAGAAAAATAGAGATGAGTTTGATTATATATTTCATTATATTATTTCTTTTTGTAATATGTGCTCATCATATATTTGCATCTAATAATGTATGTTTATTATATTGGCATATAAATGTGCATTATATTCATATCCTAATCACATTCATTTTATTTTCCTTTTATTATCTGGAGCGTTTTAACATTATATTTCTTTGATTTCTATTTGCATTTTATTCCATGTTGTTTGATATAACTATATTTAATGCAATTCACTCACGTTAATCATACTATTATTCATACCTTCACTAAATAGTTATTTAAATAGATACAACTTGTTCATTTTGAAGTGTATTATATCATAAAAGTTAATGATATAGTGCAAATATTTTATTTATGGTAGAGGTTGAGTTTTTTGTTATATATATATATATATATATATATAT
>ML782345.1:92944-113497 GCA_009831015.1 Picea engelmannii | reverse complement strand
TGTGTGTGTGTGTGTGTGTGTGTGTGTGTGTGTGTATATAATGAGGATGTTAACCATCATCATCATTGATATTGAAATATTTTATTTATGGCCAACATTGAAATATTTTTTTGTTTTTAATATTTTTTAAATACCACGTGTCAACTCCATGGTTAAGTACAAAAGGCATTACACATCTCCCTCATACTGAGATGTAGAAAATGCCTCTCAACACAATTAGAAACACTTTGCAATACCATTATCACATCCCATACCCCAATAAAAACATGATTATTTAGAAGGTCATCGAAGCTATGTTGTTTTTTAAGTTTGATTGTAAATCAAGTTACTACCAAATCAATGTTGTAGAACAACACCACCATAAAACAACATTCAATATTTCCAATGGGCATTTTGAATGGAATGTTATGCCATATAAATTAAAACGTGCACTTAATTTTTTATGGAGACAAGTGGATTAGATTTTTTAAGATTGTGGTGAGCTTGTATGTACACATATAGATGGTAAGCTTGTATTTTAAAAATTTGTAGAAGAACATGAAGACCAACTAAATACTTTTCAAGTTGCAAGTTGCAAGATTTGGTTTAGCTTTGTAAAAAAAGAAAATGGATCGGATTTGAAAATCCAAAATTGATTATTTGGGTTTAATTGTTCGAAAAGGAAAATTCTTGAAGTAGTCTTAGAAAGTTGCTAAAAATCAATCAATTTCTAGACAAACTTGAAGATAAGACTCAAATTCATAAATTTTGGGGTTGTATAAATTTCATTAGTGAGTATATGATCAAAACTTCTGAAAACATTGCTCCAGGAAAAGGGCATCTTCTATTGGAGACTAACGATTTTGACAATATTTGGTCAATGCTTTTGATTGAAAATAAGGGACATTTAGATTATCCAAAGACAATGTTTGGCACAAAGGCTTGGATAGAGAAGTTCAAAATAAAACAAATGTAATTGGAAATTAGTGTGGAAAGAAACAATCAAATATTATAGGAAGCTAAGGAGGAAATAAGAATGTTATACAACAGAATCTTGAAGCTGGAAATGGACTAAAATCCTGGATATGAGGAATTGAGGAATGTAGACACTCCTAATCCCTCTATTGGTTCCTTTGAAATGGATCAAACGCAGCCATGGAAGAAGATATTTTTTAGCAAAACATTGTGCAAGCAAGGAAACAATCCTTAGACAACTCTTTGTCAAAGCTTGGTAGCAAGAAGAATACCCTCAGTGGGTATGGACCCATTAATCCTTAAAAATTGTGATGGTGTGCTAGATAGGTTTTTAATAGGATAGTTTGTACTACTACATACACATAGAGTAGTTGGATCTAGTCCTAGAACTTTAAGAATAATGCAGTCGGGGAGCAATTTTGCTGAAATTTTGAAGTCTTTAAGACAATCTTATCTTATAAGTTTTATATTGACCTGTTAGATGGTTTGGCCGCAACCCTCTTTCAATACAAAAATACACGTTTATGTTTTAAAAAAACACTTTCGATTAAAAAGATAAATGATCATCAAGAACAATGTAGTGCCAAATTTGGAAAATAAATAAACAAATAAAATAAAATATCACATTGAAAAACAAGGAGATCTTTATAGTGAAACACAGTTTATACATTTTTTTGCTACATTTTCTATCGCATACTTTTACTATATGAATTGAAAGCAAGAATTTTGTAGGGTTTCTTAGGACAAAAGTTGAAGTCTTGTAGTGAATAAATCAAGGTCAATTATTAGGATGGAAAATATGGTTTAATATGTTTGATTTTCTGTGCAATGGATTAAAACCACAACTAAATTTTTTGAAGATGCCCTGACTCGTGAGTTGGCCCTTAATAAAATTATTTGATAAACAAGAAGAACCAAAGAGCCTCTGAATTGGGATTAAGTTAAATAAGTGTTAAAACATTCAAAATCATTTAACAACAAATCTATTGAAGACAAAACAAATATTTGTTATGCCATCATGATTGCTTTCCCAACAAATTCATATGAAGCAAAAGGTCCTATGTTTGATATCTATGCATATCATGTTATATTCATTACAATGCACATAAACCATGGTAAATGGAGACACAATTATAACACAATAGATGATATTGTCTCAAATGTTGGATGTACCATAAACCATGGTAAATGGAGACACAATGATAAAATAATAGTCGATATGCTCTTAGATGCAGGAAATGAAATGATGGTGGCATAGTGGGTTCAAAGAACTTCATGGGATAGATTATTTCCCATAAATTCAAAGCAAAGTTAAGAAATAAAGAGGACAACCATCATGATTAGTAGAGATAGGAGTGGAATCCATCACCACCACCAATGTACCATTATCAACAATAGTTTGTGGAAAAATCAACTTTAATGAGGTTGTCACATCCCCATAGTGTGCCTAGCCAATATTGCAATCGTGCACCTCTCGAGGGCGTGTGACACCACAATGTTTCACAGTTGGTTGCTTGGAAACACCAAAGTTAATTCATTCGGACTACGCCTCTTCACTTAGACCATACCCATACTTCGTTCTAAGCTACCGATGAGTCACACTCTTACTCTAGTGCAGCTCTTGTATACTTAGACATTTGTTAAAGACTTTAACACTTAGTCATATTTAAGCATACATCCATGAACATGCGAAGCCAAGAGAACAACAACTAAATGAACTAGAGAAACATAGATATAGTGTGGGTGACACAAATTATGTCTAACACCCAACTAAGTCTTTGTTATTGTGAAACAATTACAACATGAGCACTATCGACTCGATTTACAACTAGGCAGAGTCAAACGACTCACCTCACCTCACCAAGACACTCATACATAGATTCGTCACCAAGAATATTTGTTGCAACCATCTCTGCAACCCCCCATGTTGTACTTCATATGTTCCCTCAACCACAGACTTATTCTCTCTTTGCTTCCACAGACTTCACAAATTTCGATTTTATCTCACACATGCCTCCAATAGACCTATGTTTCCAAACTTCCCCAAAACTATCCCAAGAGAAGCTCGCCCAACTATGTCCATCGAATCCTCCTGAAGGCAACACAAATCCTCCCAACTGGAGAAACTTGGCTCCTTAAGGGAGCTTGTCATCTTTGTTTACCTTATAACCATAGATCTCTTCTTTCTCTCATTGTCTTTCAAGTTCTGCCAAGCTGCCTTCCTTGGTTGTGTGCCCTTCTTCTTATATGGACTTCAAGGGTCACTTGTGTAAATTTTCATGTCTCTAGGGTGCGTCATGCGCATTCGTGAATCATCGTCACACTCAACCAATTGTTGCGCCCATCTAGCCCATCAACCGACATGCCTCTTGAACCAGCATGCCCAACCATGGCGTGCCCCTCATGCCAACACGCCATGCATGCGAACACACTGCATTCATCTAATTGACTTGTCATCTTGGGTGAGTTCATCCCTTAGGTGAGTTGATCTGACTTTCCTAAGTGCGCCCCCTATGCCTTAGTTTATTTTTATTCATTGGTGTATCTCCCAAGTCATGCACTCAACCCTTCATCAAATTTTCCATCATTTGACTTATGTCGCAAGGCACCTTGGGTGGAGTCACCCCTTGGCATGCCGCACACCCAATTAACCCCAACTATCCCTTGTATGAAGACTTTTGTCTCCTCACTCGCACCGATCATCTTGCCTACTCAATTTCCTCTATTCTGGTATGTGGTGGAAGTGCATGTGCCCGAGTTGGCGTCATAGGCCTTACATTCTCCCCCAACTCAAGTTGTTGTCGTTCTCAATAACATCCACAAAATTTTCTTTCTCCAATTCTCTACTTGAACTTGTGCCTCCACTACAACTAATTATGTTGGAAGCCCCAAGTTTCGTGTCAATTAGAAACCCCAAAATTCTGTCAAAGTGGAAACCCCAAGTTTCCTTGCAAAGTGGAAACCCCAAATTTTCAACTTGCAATGCAATCATCCACAACTTGTGCAACCATCCACATTTCCCTCTCTCAAAGTTGTGTGCGACCAAACTGTCTGCAATGATGGAAAGACGTCTCTTCCCTAAATTTTTCTGCAATATCCAAGTTGTCATTGCCTCGTTGCGAAAATCACTCTCCATTTCAATACCACTGCCCCAAATTGTTGTTGCAACCTCAACCAAAACCTCAAAAAAAGTCTAAGTGTTGAACTTCCATGAACTTGTCGATTCGCGCATACTTCAACCAACTTTTCCATGTCTCCACACACTGCATGCCTCAAGTCCTGCACTGGTTGGGAAGCTAGTCCAACCATCATGTCCAGTTCTTGAAATGTGCATTTCCATTCCTTCACTTTGTCTTTTATGTCTATATCTTGGTCACTTCATACAACTCCAAAGACCAAGGCAAGTGTCCATCCTTGCTTCATCATTTGATATTTTTCAAGGATATCCTCCACAAGGTCTAAGTATTGCACCTAGAACCTACTAGCACGTTCGTACTCTTGCTTCCTTCTGCAATTCATTCCATCCATGCAACAATATCATACCAAGGAAAGGTCACCCTTACCTTGTTGCATTGTGAAGTCACCCCAAAGCAAAGTCATCCATGACAACTTAACTCCATTGTCCACCTCATAGCACAGTCGACCAATCTTTGCACTAATAATTGCAAGTCTCGAATGCCTTTTCCTCACTACTCAGTCATGCTACTGCATCTACCCCTCTATGACTTGGAATGGTTAGGATTCACCCTCAATCATGTTTCCCCGAAGCAAGAAAATCACCCATGCCCAAGTAATCTCTTCATGTTGCAATATGTATGTATGCACAATCCTCCAAATGAAGGCAAGTCCTCACCTCGCCTCCTTTCATCAAGTTACCTCTTCACAACTCAACATCTGATATGAGTGTGTACAACACACCCTCACTCCTCAAAAAATCCCAACAAATTTTCCAAAGTGCTCCAGGTAGAATGAGGCACCTCAAAGAACTTCCATGCTTTAAGCACGTCCGCACCAACACTTTTTCCAACCTCAACCAATGACCCCAACCAGATCTTTGAGTCATCGCACAATTGTCTACAAGACACCAAGGTGTGATCTACCTCATCCAATGTCCCATACCAAAGGTGAGCGAACACCACCCAAGTCACCCGGTCTGCATTCTACCAATTCAGATTGACTCTCAATAATTCTTGGTCAACTTAACTATTAACTCCATCGATCTCTTAGAACGAAACTGCCTTGCACCTATTGCAAGCATCCAAACTCTGGCACTATCGTCATGAATCTCAAGTCATCACATGACTCAATGAATCTGGCTAAGACATTGAGCACCAAGGCACCTCATCCATCCTCTCAAACTCGACACGTACATAATTGACTGCTCATTTCATTGCAATGACCTATCCAATGTGCCTCATCAAAGAGTTAGACAACTTCCTCAAGACACCTCCATGACTGCATCCAAATTTACCTGAGTCCAACGTGTTCCAAACTACTACAAGACTTCTTGAATATGCACCACTTGAGTCACCCTCAAGTCTATCGGTTTTCACCATAGAAACAAATTGCACTTGAACCACCAAGTCATTTGATTTCCCTTCAAATAACTCAATGCAACACTTAGGAAATGCAAGAAATCAAAACCAACCACACCTTTCCAAATGGCATCCTTCGCTGCAACCATGGTTCAATTTTGTTGTCTTGAACCTCCACTTTCCCAAGAAACCGAATATCTACATGAACTCTCCACAATCACCATCTGTAGATCCACAAGCCTGCAAGACGTTCATTCCAATACAAGGCTGAGTCCATCCATCCACTTCTTAAATCCATCTAATTCCCAAACTTCACATGAAATCGGCCAACTTGTAACACATCACCATGAGATGATACTAAAGAATATTTGATAATTTACACACACACATTAAGTGTAAACAAAATTTCATGCTTTCATAGATGGAATAACCTACATCATATTCTGATCTGGATTTATGAGCAGAATGAAATAAATAACAGACTGAATACAATAACACATAGATACATAGAACAACAATAGATATCCAGTGAAAAATAACTTCTATTGAATAAATAAAATAGGTTGAAACTGTAAAACTGCAAAATTGAAAACAACTTGCTCGAATGGTGGTAGCTATCTCTAAGAAGAAATGTGGCTGCTACAGACATACATCTGAACAGAATGATTACAATGAGGCTCCAAAGGCCTTTTTGACATTACTCATGAATTCCAAAACCCTAGACATCCAAAAACCTAACCATGGGAGATGAAACGCCAAAATTTATGTGGGCCTCGATGGGTAAGTTGGTACCTCAACTTCTCGGGGTCGTAACTTTTGCATACGACCTCCGTTTTAGGCACGTGATAGCCCATTTGAAAGGTATTTTTGAGAAATACACATTATGTTGTCAAACTCTAACTCTGTCTATAGTTTGATTGTGGCAAGCCAAAAAAAACATTGTTTAGGGCCCCAAAACAGCCCTGGAAGTACAGAAAGATGTACTGACATGAACAATTCCAAAATAAGTCGGTTGGATTAGATGGGAGGCCACCAATATCCACCTTGAAGCTGTGTAGGGCTTCAAACAACTCCTAAAGTGTAGAACCCACAATTACAAAGAGTTACAGAAGAATGTGTTGAACTAAAAGTTGTCAAGAGGAGCCAATTGGAATAGGTGGGTGGCCACCAATATCCACCTGGATCAGTCCTCCCCCCTTAGGAAGCAATGGTCTCCATTGTGTTGAGTTCCCCCATCAGATGAGGAAATTTATGTTGAATTTGGCTACAGGTGAGCCACTTGTCTTGGTGCAGGAGTTTCCCTACCTTGACGACCGATAAAGTTGGATCCTCTGTTGGCGAGTGACCTTGACCTGTGTGTCCACTATTTGATTAGTGGATGCATGTTCCAAGCAGTTAGGGTTGAGCTCTGTTGGTGTCAATTGTTCTGCACGTCTTCGAGGTGTCCAATAATGGTGGAAAATATGGCCAGAGGAGGTCCACATTGAACACTAGGTACAAGACAAGGAAGGGGAGAGTGTTGAGATCAAAAGCATTGCCACCCACAACCTTGGTGATAGTGTAAGTCCCATATCGAAGTGGATGGAGCTTATGATGGGGCCCTGTAAGGCATTCTTTCCACAAATGTAACCAGACCTTGTCTCCCACCTAAAACTTGTGTGGTACCCAGTGTTGATCATGGTGCTACTTGTACTTAGCATTGGATTCCTACAAAATCTCATGGACCTGCTGGCGGACATGTTGAATCCACTCAATGAATCTGGTGGCTTTGTCGGCCTCAAAGTGAACATGGGAAGAATATGTATGTGTGGTTGCAAGAGGTAGTGCAACATCAATGGGAACTGAGGGTTGGAATCCCAGCCCCACCTGAAAGGGGCTATGGTCGGTGGATCTATGGAGAGCCTTGTTGTAGTTGTGTTGAACATAGAGATGACTCTCATCCCATGTGTGTGGATTCTTAGAGTTATACATGCGTAGTATGTGCACAATCATCCGATTGACAACCTATGTTTAGCCATCGGTTTGAAGGTAGAAGGTAATGGATTTAGTGAGCTTGGTGTCCAACAGTGACCAGAGACTCAACCAAAATGTGCTAAGGAATTTGATGTTCTGATCGGAGGTGATGGTCTGTGGTATCCCAAAATGGACAGACACTTGTTCAAAGAAGTTCTTGGGAGTACCTGCCACTGTGATGCTATTCTTGCAGGCTCTGAGAATGGCCATCTTCAAAAATCGATCAACCACCACAAATACACAATCATTGCCTTGCTTGGTGGATGAAAATCCATACATGTAATCCATTGAGATGCATTCCCAAGGCCTTTAGGGAGTAGGAAGAGAGGTGTATAAGCCTTTATTATTGATGGATGGCTTGGAAATGGCACAGGCAGTGAAATATCTGATATACGTTTTGACATCCTGTCGAATTTTTGGACAGTAAATATGTTTCTATGGAACGACCACAGTTTTTTCCACGCCAAAATGTCTTGTCATCCGACTGTAGTGAGCCTCCCAAATCAGCTTTGCACGCTCACTTAGAGGAACACATAGATGGCCCAGATGGCATAACAGTCCATCCTGAATGTGAAAATCAGTGACATCCACGCCTATACCCAAAACTTGATAGGTGGTGGCGAAGTTTGGATCTTGCTGATAAATTTGGGGCCACTCAAATGCCTCATACCCACAGGAATGGAGCATGGTGGTGAGTGAAACCATGAGAGGTCGACTGAGGTAGTCAGCGACACGATTTTTTCTCCTTGTCTTATACTTGATGTTGAGATGGAACTTATACAGGTAGGTGGACCACTTATGATGGCGGTCATTCTGCAACTTCCCCTCTATTTGTATGAACTACAGAGGCTTCTGATCAGTGTGGATGATTGTCTCCTTTCCCATAATGTAATGTTTCCATTGACAGCAGGCTTGTATAATGGAATACATTTCATTGTCATAGGCGGGGTATTTTTGGACAGTATCTGAGAGTGTCTCACTATGGTATGCTACTGGATGACCATGTTGAGTGAGAACTACGCCTACAGCATAGTCGGATGCATCAATCTCAATCTCGAATGGTTGTTACAGATAGGGTAAGGAGAGTACTAGAGTTGAGCATAAGCAATGCTTTAGGTCATCAAATGCTCGTTGTTGTGTCTTCCACCATGCAAACTTTTCCATTCCACCTCCCTTGGTCACCTAGCTGAGGGCCCATGCGATATGGGAGAATCCCAACATTAATCATCGGTAGAAGTTGGCAAGTCCCAAGAAGCTCTGAAGCTTGGTTAGTGTGGTTGGGGATGGCCAAACATGGATGACTTGGATCTTAGTTGGATCCACATGTACCCCATGTTCATCAATAATGTATCCCAAGTATTGGACCTTGTTCATGCCAAAGGAGCATTTTTCCAAGTTGGCATATAGCTTGTGATGTCGTAGAGTGCTCAAAACCTATTGAATATGTTGCATGTGCTCCTCCCAAGTTTTGTTGAATATGAGGATGTCAACCAGATATAGCACCACAAAAGAGTTGGCGAAGGGTCTCAATACATCATCCATCAACCTCATGAAAGTTGTTGGTGCATTTGTTAGGCCAAAGGGCATGACCATCCATTCGAAGAGACCTTTTTTAGATTTGAAAGTTGTCTTCCATACATCAGTTGGTTCGATGGGAACCTGGTGGTAGTCATACTTTAGGTCAATTTTTCTAAAGAACTTGGCCCCCTTGATTTGGTCAAGAAGGTCATCAATTCGGGGAATTGGGTATCAGTTCCTGACTTTTATTTTGTTTAATGCTCTGTAATCAATGCAGAGTCGCCAAGTATCGTCTTTCTTCTGCACCAATACAATCAGGCTTCCACAAGGGGAGGAGATAGATTTGATGTGCCCCTTTTGAAGCAGCTCTTGGATCTAATGCTTGATTTCATAATTTTCCATCAGTGAGCAACGATAAACTGGTCCATTAGGTAGAGGTGAAAGGGGGGTTATATCAATTGGATGCTTGACTTGGTAGTGTGTCAATACCTTGGTGGGTGAGGAGAAGATGTCTTTGTGCTCTTCCACAATTTCATCCACTTGCTTCTACTACAAATAGATGCTCTGTGTAGAGGTCACGGATGTGGCGGTGACCTTTTGCTTACTGTGAGCATGAATCAGAAAAAAGACAAACTTATCGGTTTGTGAAATGACCTTACCACATTTCTTAGCAGAGATTAAAGAAATACCGGTAGATGGTACTACCTATGGTATCATGTACAATTGTCTACCCAAAGTAAAAATAACACTGTGGGGTCTAGACTCATACACAACATGTCACTTCCATAAATATGGTTGTCCTAAAATAAAATCACAAACTTCAAGGGGACTAATATCACACAATACCTCATCTTTGAAGGGCTTGATGTCATAGGGAAAATGACATTGTTGGTTGACGCAGAGATCTCTTCCTTGGCGGAGCTAGTAAATGGTGTAGGGTTGCAGGTGCGATGTCATCGACAGGTCCAACCGCTTGACAACTTATGTTGATATCAGGTTCTTTTGACTGTTGCTATCAACAATGAAATGAAGCAGATCCCCCTTTACCCACATCTGTGAGTGAAAGAGGCATTCTCCTTCTTCTAGTTCTTCTAGTTCACTTGGCTAGAATTTGGTGGTAGCAACAGTGGCACTGGGTTCGACATCCATAATCCACTTCCCTCCTTCTGGATTTGATTCGGAGTCAGAATCTCCCTCAGACTCAAAATATTTCAGCTCGGCCACCAGTGACTGCTTGGAGCGACATTCTTCGGTGTTGTGTCAAGGGATTTTATGGTATTCACACCACTTTCCCATGTCCTTAATCGACTTCTCATTACCCTTCTTGTGTTGCAGCTTCGACTAGTTGTCTTGAGAGTGGCCATCTTTTCTTTGTCCCTTTTTTTGTGGGTTGGGGATGCCTTTGCCCTGCTTTGGCTGTGAGGAGTTTGCAAATCCAAACTCTCGCCTCTTCTTCTTAAATTTATGCTCAATCTTGACAGTATATCTATAAGCCGTACCCAATGATGCTATGTCCAAAAACTCCATTTATTTCTGAATGTATCTATGTAGACAACCCCATTATTTGAGTACTAGATATTGTTCAGAGTATTTTATACCCAATTTGGTGCACAGGGTATGGAAAATATTGGTGAAATATGGTATTATCCAATCCATTTCCTGACGCAGGGTGGTCCATCTTGTGTATTGGTCCTTGTAGCTTCCAATAGGGTAGTATTGTTCTTTAATGGCATCCCTGAAGGAATCCCATGTGGGGGCAACCACAAATATTGCAGATTCCTCTATTTCCCTTTGCTCAGAGTAAGTATCCCACCAATCCTTAACATGCGGGACAACCTTGAGGAGTGCAAAAGTAATATTTTTCCTATCGAAAAAATTATGGATCGAAAAATACCCTTCAAGAAGATTCAACCATTTATCTACAACATCTGCATTTATGAGTCCTTCAAATAATGGGATATCAAAATTTACTTGTACCTTGAAGGGGGTTGCATGGCCACTTGATGAAGATGCGTCTCCTGTGGGCAGTCGTCAAAGGATCTGTGCAAAGTTGTCCATCGTTATGTTCCTTTGTCGTGCAAGGGCTTCCTCAAGCAACAATTTAAAAGGATCTCATGCTCCATCATATTTCTTTTCGTCCCCCGTGAGTTTTGGTTAGGCTCGGTGTGACCTATATTGCAAAGGCTTGATTGGTTCAAGTCCCAACTTCTTGTACCCAGATCTTGTCGGGGACATGCACGAAGAAAAATAAATGAAGAGCAAACTGCTCTGATACCACTAATATGGATTTATGAGAGGAATGAAATAAATAACAGACTGAATACAATAACACAAAGATACAGAGAACAACAAGAGATATCTAGTGAACAATAACTTCTATTGAATAAATAAAATAGGTTGAAACTGTAAAACTGCAAAACTGAAAACAACTTGCTCGAATGGTGGTAGTAATCTCTGAGAAGAGATGTGGCTGCTACACACATTCGTTTGAGAAGAATGATTGCAATGAGGCTCCAAAGGCCTTTTTAACACTACGTATGAATCTCAAAACCCTAGAAATCCAAAAACCTAACCCTAGGAGATGAAACGTCAAAATTTGTGTGGGCCCCGATGGGTAAGTTGGTACCTCAACTTCCCGGGCTTGTAACTTTTGCATACGACCTTTTTTTTAGGTGCATGATAGCTCGTTGGGAAGGCCTTTTCGAGAACTACACATTGTGCCTTCAAACTCTGACTATGTTTATAGTTTGACTGTGTCAAAAAAAAAAAAACATTGTTTAGGGCCCCAAAACGACCCTGGAAACACTGAAAGATGTACTGACATGAAAACTTCCAAAATAAGCCAATTGGATTAGGTGGGCGGCCACCAATCTCCACCTGGAAGTTGTGTAGGGATTCAGATAGCCCCGGAAGTGTAGAACCCACAATTACAAATAATTACAAAAGACTAAAAATTGTCAAGAGGAGCCAATTGGAATAGGTGGGTAGCCACCAATATCCACCTGGATCGTATTCATAACTTTTATACGATTTTTGCAATGCTAAATATTCCAAATTTGAATCCAAGTATATAGATCTAAATAAGAGGATGAGATAAATAAGAAGTTCACTTTATGGTTAAAATATGTAAACAGAAACATAACAAAATATACCAAGTAAAATACCTCCTCTCTAGTCTGTTGAAGATGACCATTTACAATGTAGTCCTACCAATAGTAGGAAGATTCTTCCAAGAATTCTTCTTCCACTTTCCCAGAGTGAAACAACAGAATCCTCCCAACCAACTAGGATCCTAGTCAGCTTCCTAGCTCCAAGAAACCTTTCAGTTTCTTGGCCTACCTTGACTGTGACTCCAAGAACACCAAAACACATATGCTCTAAGAAACTATCGCAAGAAATATCTTCCAAGAATTATCCAACCTCTCCACCCCCTCCATCACCACTTCCTCTTCCTATTTATCAAATTTCCATACCCCCTTCCCCAAGTATCCTCAACCACCCTCATTATTAGCCATCAACCTCCCTTATCTAGAATTTTGGGAAAAGTTAAAATAAACTAAAATATAAATGACTTACACGAAATAACAATAAATAAAATGCAAAGTCTTTATTCTCATGCTAGTTTATAAATGCAACTTGACAATTTCCCCCAAAATGTACTTAACAACCCATTATACTCATTTAATTCATCATACTAACCATCAATCAAGTCAAAGAAGATTTTTAATGCTACTAGATATTTTTGTATGCAATATAATTTACATAGTCATAAAACCACTCAATTAAATAGTTAATAATCTAGTTTAATAATTAATACATTAATTAATTCTACTAGTGTACATGTGCAGGGTATGTGTGTAGCTAGCGGACACATATCTTATGCATGTACTAAATATAAACAACCACTACCTCTAGTGCATAGTTCTTTCATGATCACACCAATGCATGCAAGACAATAGATCAAGTAATGCATCATTTAATAACCTTAATGAACAAAATTACAACAATTCATCAATAACTCATTATCACACTTAAAATATCAAAAGGGAATCAAAAGAAGGTTTTAAACATGGTTGGAACCGAGTGAGTAAACAATAATCCCCAATCAATATTATCAATTAACATCGAAGCATCCTTCCTTCCTAACCTACTTCCATCTTCCATAATATCCTTTACTCTGCTAGACTAAGTTGGAGGGTCAACTATATTGACCTAACTCCAGATAAAACCCATAAGCGGAAGTGTCATACATCTTGACCAAGCTTCCCCAGAAGGAAACTAGCAATCCATCACATGTCTAAAGGAGCGTGAATTCACACAACCTTCCCACGACTCTAGGTTTTGGAGGATAAATGGTGGGCAATACCTCCACCCCTCCTCATAGAACTAGGGTCAACACCCTAAATCAATACATACTACGCAACTACTGTTCTTAGAGTCGTGTCATCAAACAACCACTCTGGGAAAGCTATGTGTCCTTCCAAAACCACACTTACCACATATCATAGCAATATTTTGAATCATAAATTAAATAATAAGTACAACTTATAGCATGCACTATCTTCTTGATGTCTATGACATCTAAGTTACCTCGGCACTATAGTCATTTAGTTTTCACATAGCTCATCAACCTGTAGGTTAGCTCACCAATAACTCATATACGTACAGATACATCACAAATTTCATACAAGAATCCATATTTGCATTGACATTCAATTAATAAATGTATGTCTATTTACATTGTGTGTTGCATCTATTATACATTCACAACATAACTTAAACTGGTATCCATGTATCAAACTTCACCATTTTAATTTTCATGTTTAAATAATGAGATAACTATCTTTGTCATGAGCATGTATCATGTAACACATAAATAGGTCTAGATGTACACATTTCCATCTCTAACTCAGTCTAATTGACTCCAAAAAATGTTAAACATTGAATTATTAAGATGAGTAAACAACAATATTCTAACTACCTAAGGCCAAAATATGGGGCATTACATACACCCACCCTTCACGAAACTTCGTACTGAAGTTATGGTCATTCTTGATGTAAGGAAAAATTCATGACACAATTCATATGTGTCTTCTTTGATAGCAAACTATGTGTTATATTGGTCTTATTAGACCTTCACTTGATTAAAACATGTTGAGTCTATTAATGTGTTGATTGTCACTACCCTCATTTAGCAAACACCTTACTATGTCCCAACTCTATTTTATTACCACTGGTAATTAAATTAATGAAAATACATGTTTCTCTTATAGATTTATTCATCCTAAGTTCCATATGGAACCCCATGTTTTAAGTACAATCTAATGGTTTGATCGCCAATTAGAACCTTAGCTCATTATCGGTTCTCTAGTTAAGTGCAACTTATATGAGTTTGATACAAATTTCATTGTGTCAAGTCTCCAATATCACAATTTATTTCTCCTATATATATATATATATATATATTTATTTATTGTGTCAAGTCTCCAATATCACAATTTATTTCTCATTCATATATATATATATATATATCACATACATTTGTACTATCTTCTACTCACTCCAACTACATTTTGTTAGTTCTCTATCATACATTTTCTACCTCTTCCCAACCTATTTACTATTTAATCTCAAATATGACCATCATCGTAATCATGATTATACTTTCATACCTTTTATTATCTCATTTGAAGATATTATGATATTGTATCTTTGCGATTTTTTCTTTTAATTTTCATCGTATTTTACCTCACCTTTTTTCTTTTTTTCCTTTTTGCCTCACCTTGTTTTTTCCTTACACTTTTATAACTTATTCATATCCTTCAATCTCTATAAATATTGTTACACATCCCATTGCTATACTTTATTCCTAGATATGGTTCATTTCACATTTCCAATTATTATGTCTTTATTTGTTTGTTATATTTGTCTCTTCTATGATGTATCTTGTATTAATTACTTCATCGCTCATTATTTTTATTTTATATCTATGTATGTTTTATTTTCATTTTGAGGATGGTAATTAGGGTAAACTAGATTCCACAAAAGTTCTAGGCTTTGATACACGACTCAATGTCATTACAACAATATACTCATTCAAAACTCAACATATCACTTGTAAAAATTGAAAATGAATGGGAAAGATAACACTCCTACTCACAACCCCCAAACTACACAATTATACCTTAATTACTTATCTTAAATATGTTTACATTTCTTATTTTAATACTACATATAATTAATTTATTTGTTTATTTATTTTTATTTTTTATTATATTATAATTATTATCATCTATTACACTTTAAACATTATTACCATTTTTTTCCAATATTCATCCCTTCTTTATTTTTAGATACTATTTGTTATTTTACCATACTATACCATTTAACATATTCATCCCTACCCTCCTAACATATTATACCATTTAACATATTCATTCCTACCCTCCTAACCTATTCATGTGTATGATTGGCCGTGCTTCAATTATACTACTCTTTTCATATAGTGTATTTATAATTATATAAACAATCCTTTATTTTTTCATACATGAGTTATTATTATACTTCTGTTATATCCTTATAATTAACTTTAATTTCAAGTGTATGATTGGCCCTGCTTCAATTAGACTACTCTTTTCATATAGTGTATTTATAATTATATAAACAATCCTTTATTTTTTCATACATGAGTTGTTATTATTATACTTTTGTTATATCCTTATAATTAACTTTAATTTCAAGTGTAGCTAACTTTCTTATTCATATAATTATGTCATATGTTTCATAAATATTAAAACATAATACATTGGAAGACAATTTATACCAGATGTAACAATAAATATTATTTATATATATATATTGAAAAACACAATTACAAATTTTTATTATTATTATTTTAAACATGGTGTGCTAATATTAAATATAATTTTTACAAAGATTTTAATAAATATCCTTCTTTCGGTCTTAAGGATTGTTAATCAAGAAAATACCTAAAAAGGTTATTTAAATAATAATAAATAAAAAATTAAAAAGCAAGTTCTAAGCTTCAAATTACGTTATTTTTTTAACAATTTCGAGATTTTTTTTGACAAATTTACTATTTTTTTTAACAAATTTCCACATTTTTTTTTGACAAATTTTAATTGGTAGAAATTATATGATATATTTTTTTAATATGCTTCAAGTGCCTATTTATAAGTTGTAATATATCTATTCTAGTTTAGAAATTATCTGATATTTTTTTTTAATATGCTTCAAGTGCCTACTTTTGATATGAAAACTTGTAACATTCTCGTTTAGTTTTTAGCTTAATAAGTTTTTGGTTTTCTTACAGCTTGGGAAACTTGGGAAACTGGTGGAGGCTATTCCCAACAAAATAATATGGGGATGTTTTGTGATTATGATTAATATTTTTTTTTATATGATTTGTTTTTCATGTAAATTTTTAGAATTCGGAGTATTTTTTGACATTTGGTGCGGTTTGACCCACATTTTAAGTAATTTATTGGAAAGTAAAGTATTTACGGAAAAGATTGTCAGTCTATACTAAAAGAGTTTGTCGACTATTTAGGATCATTCTTGTACGTTTTGTCGGTCCGAAGTCTAGAGAAAGTCTATAAATAAAGCTCGTGGGCACTCATTTGAGGCATCAAATCTTAGAGTCTTGGTTGGTCTTTATCTTATGAGCTCTAAGTCTTTATGTTGTGAGTTAGATAGTCTGCGCAGGAACTACTCCGCTGGGAGCCTGTGAACTAAAGTGGCAGAACTCACAAGTCTATTTGAAGAGTTTTCCAGTAGCACCAAAATCTGAAGGGTTTCTAGATAATTCTTGAGGTCAACCTATATTCTACTCGGGTCCTGAGGTATCATTCCTTCTCAGTAAAAGTTCATTTGAGGTTCAAACGAGGTTCACTAAGGATTCTGGAGCACTATTTTCCTTTTGTTTTTTCCCGCTAAGACAAGGAAGTCGCTCAGGGAGTTTGTTGAAGGAAAGTGTTGAATCTACTTGAAGGATTGTGTAGGGGTTCGTTTAGAAGTTCATAGCATTAGAAGAAGGTGAAAGAAAAAAGAAAGCATCATTCATCGTCGAGGGATGCCTCTGCAATATAGCTCTGATACCAATTTTTGCAGAGGCCTCCCTTGACGAGGAATGATGCTTGATTTTTTCTTTCACCGTCTTCTAACATTATGAACTTCTACACGAACCCCTACACAATCCTTCAAGCAGATTCAACACCTTTCCTTCAAAAAACTCCCTAAGCGACTTCCTTGTCTTAGCGGAAAAAACAGAAGGATAATAGTGCTCCAGAATCCTTAGTGAACCTCGAATGAACTTTTACTGAGAAGGAATGATATAAAAACATGCATTGCGGAAATATTTCTATTAATTTCAGAAAATATTTACAGAGCTTATCAAACTTACAAACTCAAATTCACAGCTTTCGACCATAACACATTTCAGGATATCTCATACCTTAGTAGAATATAGTTTGACCTCAGGAATTATCTGGAAACCCTTTGGCTTATGGTGCTACTGGAAAAATCTTCAAACAAACTTGTGAGTTCTGCCACTTTAGTTCACAGGCTCCCAGCGGAGTAGTTCTTATGCAAACTATCATACTCACGACAAAAAGACTTAGAGCTCATACATGAGAGAGCTCAAAAGACAAAGACCAACCAAGACCCTAAGACTCGATGCCTCAAATGAGTGCCCCCGAGCTTTATTTATAGACTTTCTCTAGACTTCGGACCGACGAAACGTTCAAGAATCGTCATAAATGGTCGAAAAACTCTTTTAGTACAAAATGACAATGTTTTCCGTAAATGCTTTACTTTCCAATAGATTCCTTAAAATTTGGGTCAAACCGCACCAAACATCAGAGAAGTGCTCTGAGTTCTAAGGATTTGCATGAAAAGAAAATCATACGGATAAGATATTAGTCATGATCCCAAAACATCCCCATATTATATTGTTGGGAATAGCCTCCACCGGTTTCCCAAGATTTTGAATAAAGCTTAAGTACTATGATGGTTCGTCCTTGGAATGATTGTGCAAAGATTCTTTTTTTTACAAGCCATTGGAGATTATGAGTTGCATACATTGACAAGATCATGTGATCAGTAATTTTGTCAGATTCAAAGAGATCACAAATTTCTCTAAGTGGAATATCTTTAGTTATGCATTCTATCTTTAAGCATGATGGGTCCACTACGCTTTTGTTGATGATGAAGTCTCTCCACCAATCTGATAGCCAAACAGGATGGGTGGAATCATGAAGGTGGGTTACACTTTCGTGACAATCAGGTCTCCAACATTCCGAAAATCATTTTTTCGGTCGAACTTATTTCTTTTTTCGGTCGAACTTATTTCTTTTTTCGGCCGAAAGTACTACTTTTCGGCCAAAAACTCTTTCGGTTGAACCTTTGAACGTCAAATCGAATGGCACCCTAATGGTGCCCTCGATTTTCGTGTACATTTTTATCTGGACGGATATTTTTTCATCTAGTAATGCTTTTTCAGTCGAAACATTTTTTGGTCAAATAAATGTTAATATATTTCCCGCACATCTCACCTGTCATAGTTTTTGCGAGTTCGGAGAGCGTTTTTTGTTGTTGTGTTGAGAGTTTGTTTTGTTGAGAGCCTCTTGTGCTGAGAGGGGCGTTTGTTGCTGTTGTTTCGAGAGGTTGTTGTGTTGGGGGTGTTTGCTGCGGGCGAACAGGCAGTGGACGCTGGAGCAGCAATGGTGTTGTGGACGTTGGAGCAGCGAGCATCAATAAGGTATGTTTAGATTAGATTTAATTACTATAATAGAATTATAATTTAGATTTTTAAGTTAGGAATTAAGTTTGTTTTTTTAGATTGTTGACAGGGCCATATTCGGCCCTGTCCATGTACAGGTACAAGCCCGAATTTGGGTCTATACCTGTACATGGACAGGGCTGAATTTGGCTTTTTAGTCAGTAACTGAATGAATTTTAGTTTTTTCAGTCGCTTGATATGGCTTCTCTACCAAATTCAACACTCGCTTTTGATATGGCTTCTCTTCCAAACCATAGACTCTTATCATTGTAAACTCCTCAAAAATGAACTTGTCTCCCACGTTGGTGGTCTTTTCCAATTGTAGTGACCCTTTAACTAAAGGAATAATTATAATGAATAATTCATTTTGGATAATAAAGTCTAATATATAAATAAAAGAGTCTTAGATGGGAACTAATTATTATAACTTCATTTAATATTTAAAGATGGGAACTAATTATTATCTTATTGATGATATTTATATTCATATAATATAACTTCAAATCGACAACTTATTAATTAATTCATTAATAACCTAGAGACATTACTAGCTAATGTGTTTATTGAACCATAATATTGTATGTGTGTTGGATAGTTAGGCATAGCTAGCACACACATATCTCATATGTAGACGATAATAACAAGCGATGTTCCTAATGTAATTTTTAAAAGTTTAAATCCTAATAATGCAAACAAATAAATAAAGTAAATCATCGGGCTCCCTTTAAACCCTTAATTCCATCTCGAATATCCCATCCCTTCCTTTCTTGAAATATGTTGGAGTTTTTACAATATTGAACCAACCTAGAGATAATCCAAATGCGAAATCTTCAAACCTTTCGACCTAATATCTCTAGTAGACAACTAGTATTAGTCATCACACATCTAGGGAGTGTGGATAACATGACCCTCCCACAACGCGAGGGGAGTTTGGATATCTATTGACATTACCCTTTATAACCATTAATTTTGTGACAATTAAAAGACTCACTCAATTGCATCTTCTTCGAAATGTATATGTCATTAAAACTCACATTACTAATTGTAGAAATAGGCTTCATTACCACCATAAATTTTGTGACAATTAAGAATCACTCAAAATCATCTTATTTTTAATATATATCCCATTAAAACTCACATTACTATGTTTACAATAGGTTATGATGCACTTACATTTGAAATTATTGTCATGATTACTCTCAATCAACGTGAATTGTCACCTTATATGACTATATTTTATCTAGATTTCTAACTCCAACTAAGCCTCATAAATATTACATTTGCATCACCTCATCAAAATTTATATTAGAAATACAAACAACCCTCATACAACATTTGCACAGTTCATATGTTATAAAATATAACATTATCCAATATGTGATCAGATAAGAGTGCACCACTTAGTAAAGCAAGATTTATTGTGTGCCAAGATTAAAGGCATAACAAGTTGGTGTGCACCACTTATTAAATATTTCTCATGTTATTAGTGGGTGTGTGAGGTTATGAATATAAACTCTTTGTTTTGGGGATTCTAATGCATTGCATTATATGCGGTCTTTGTGGATCCAACCATAGGGGATTTTTAAGGGATCTCAAACAAAAATTTCATTCAAAAACTCAATGATTAACATGATTATGTAATTCACGCCAAGTTTTGCATTTTTTTGTGTTCTTCATTTCATAACAAGAGAAAGAAATAGTCATTGCCAAGAGTCATTTATATTTGGACTAGAT